>JACEII010000025.1:6769197-6792315 GCA_014332785.1 Antheraea mylitta | reverse complement strand
TGATGGGGGAGGAGGTGTCATTGATTTCCTTATTTTTAATGAAGTACGCTTTGGGGGTGTCTGTATGGTCATTACATCAGCAATATTTATTTCATGAATTAGAACAGATTTGAATATGCTTATATAAATGTTTACGTCATAATCTGGGGGGGGGGGGCGGTCAAAATTACACAAATTCTGCTTACGTAATACTTGAATAAATACTTATATATTCATTTTAATAAAGTTAATTGACATTTTGCTGATTACCTGCTTGAAATAAAAAATACATTTATGTAATTATACTCAAAAGTTATAAATTCACAGACCGACATACGTTTTTCCGTGTGTTTTATTAACAATTATTAATTTGGTATTAAATTCCGAATAAGCTAAAACTACGAAATTCCAAACATACTCACCTACTGTTTTTTTACTTTATTTTTGGCAACCAATCTTTCCAATTATTACTGCCATTGTCGTGCAGTTGATAATATTACAAGCGTCATGTGATTATTTCAATAGTCTAACAATACGGTGGCTCCATTGTTAGAACCTTTCAGGGAGTTTGTGACATCTCAGAATTCCTTACTCCGTGATACTATTTTCCATTCACTTCACTTATGCACAATAAACTAACTATATTACGTAAAACACCACCAAATTTACAAAATATAGTGTCAACACAATATTACGAATAAAATATAAAATCCCCTACATGACAGACTAAAATCTCGCCAAAAACTCACCATCTTATCTATTCGTTTGTTTGACGTTGATTTAGCGGTTGTGACTACTAGAATAGTAATAATAAGCTATAAGAGGGCTAATTATTAATTTTATAAACGACTGAATGAGGAAAAAATGAAAATAGATGAACATATACGAAAATACATGTAAAATGAAGTTACTCTGTATTTATTTTTATTGTAAATATATATATTTAAAGTATTTAATGATTATCGCACAAAAATTATTATAAGTTATTCTCCAAAACAAAATAAAATTATTTGGCGATGAAAATATAAGAGAAAGTTCTATGGTATAACTACCATTATTACCAAAACAATAACATAATTTCAAAATAGTTTATAGGATTTGTTGTACTGCTAACTAATATACGCCATGTTATGTAAAACTTTTAATTTTGCTTCATATAGTAAAATAACCAAAAAATACAGTCTGTACTTCAGAATCATTATACTATTAATCTTCATAAAATATATATCTTCTTAGTTGTATTCAATCTAAAACATACCCATTTTTAATATCTCATGATTTTATGTAACAAAATGTCCACTATTAGTAGAACAAAGACGAAATACGATTAGAATATTTATTCACTAGGGAAATTGTGTTATTATGAAACTCTTTATATGAATTAATATTGTTAGTAAGTTATATGATTCTTTTCATGTTTAGATTTATAGCAGGACTGTCATTTTATGATAACTGAAATCTTTGATTATAGCAATAATTCCATTCACATAATACTATTGCAAAACATATGATAATACACTGTAATTGTATTTGATGCCTCAGGCACTTACATACTTGTCATAAAACATATATATTTACAACATAATTGTGCTATTAAAAAACCATGATTACTTTACAAAAGGTATAATTTACATAGAATTGTATCAAATATAACTATGTTATTTTCCATAGCTTTCTCAATGTCATATAAGTAGACTGTGTAGTAAGGACTACAAGGATCTTAATAGCTACCTTAATAATTAATTTTTAAAATGTAATAAAAAATAATTTCCTATTACATCAATAAGTTCACGAAGCTTTTAGAATAAAATAGAAGTTCCATACAATTACTTTATTATAAATTGCGTAAAAAAAAAAAAAACAAAATATTTTTTTATTTACCCCTGAAGTACTCTCGATCTGTCTTTTACTAAAAATGTACAATAAAAAAATATATATAAATTCTAAGGAAACTTAAACGACATGTACTAACTCCAAACCCCTGGCCCCTCCACTTCGTGCGTTGCGTGAACCTAGTTTTTAGACGTTTCTTTGAGCCAAAAATATCCGTATATAAAAGGAGAAATTTCTAGTTTATATAAATGTAATATCTATTACATTTATTTGATAGCAATTTATGGAATCGACCTTGAAGTCAGAACAAAATTACTTCGATTTTAAGTAAGAATATTGAACTAGTAACAAAATTTATCGAGATCTTGAACGAAGCCCAGTATTAAATTCATGCTACAATGGTTGCCAATTGATGCAATATTGACCGTACTACGCGATATATAAATATACCAGACATATGAGTATTGTAGTTCATGCATAGAGCACTATCTTTTTTAATATGTAAGACACAGTGGTAACCACAGAGTACCTTATGTAAATAGAGGTCGCATTCGTTGTTTTCAATCAGCGCCTCTATAATACGAGTCCCGAACTCCGAACCTGGATTCCCGAACCGAACAATATTGGTTGTAGATGTACAGACGTATATAATTATGTATGTATGTATAAAGCAGTACTGTGTAAATCGAATACAAGCTTTTAATCATTTTTATTTGTATTGCATATATTCATCGAAAGGCAAATCAAATCCAAGTGTACGTAGTAGTCAATGTTTATAAGTAGGTCCGCAAATAGATAGAGTTGTTTGTGAGAGGAAAAAAAAAAAAAAATTGCCCCTTTTCATGAAAACAAATATTTGAAAATTGTCAGTTTGAAATGTCAAAAATAATTGTCGTCCACCATGTTTTGTTATCAAATTTGTTAAAAAAAAATTACCGACCGACCGATAACCAAAAATAGGCCAGGATTTTCCATACAACTCCGATTCTGAGAAGTGAAAACAGCGTGGTGGTAACGCTCTTGATAAAGTTTTTTTTGTCCAGAATAATAAAACAAATGTATTAATCAATTGCGGAGTACCATATTTCAGATAAGAATGCGACTTATCTATAAATATAAGAATGGTTATCTAATGGGTTTTTTTAGATTCTTGTAAAAAAAAAAAAATTGTTGTCGGTGTCTAGGAATTAGTAATCAAATACATTTCAATCAATTTTAGAAACGTCTGTCTAGTCTGACTGGTAGTATTAAAATCCATGACTTTTTTAAACTATTTTTATACTAAATTTTGAGCAGTCAGTATTCCTAGTATCAAAATCATCTAAATCCTAGCAATATTTATTTCGTACAAAAATCTTTACCGGACTATATACATAATAATGAACACTTTAGCTAACCTTAATCGTTAATTTAAAATAGTTATCGATCATTTTAAAACATCGATTTTTTTAATTACAAATTGTATCGATTATTTTAAGTTATCGACAATGTTAAAACTTATTACAAATTTTACTAGTTTAAAATTAATGGTATAAAAGTCGATTATATCGACTAATTTGTGTCTAAGAGTTGCGTTTTGATACGTTATCCGTAACTGTTACATATCACAGACTTAATAATATTATAGGTAAAAAAAATGTAAATCCGTATATGAATCCACATAATTAGTCATAAGAATGCGGATTCTCAGCTAAAATAAATATTATATCACCATTGATGATTATAAGTCTCTAGCAAACATTACAGCAATTAAATGTTCGTTTTCAAATAATCAAACAAAAAAATATATTTCATAAAAAAAAAATTACAAAATATTCACTAGTTTCAGCATTATTAGCGATTTTCGAATTGTTACTGTTTGTAGATACAAAACCTATCGATCGAATAACCGACATGTTATTCGCATAAAAAAAGCTAAAATAAAAAGGCAATACATAATATTTTAAAATATAATGTTTAAAATTAGTTCGATAAACTTTATTAAAGTGATTTGGGTTAATGTTGAATGAATTAATATTCACCTAATTATTCATAATGGAACGGTCTCGAGTCTGTATACGACTTTATTTCCTACGATTCCGGGAACAGAATGCTTTCAACCGGAGCTGATGCCGTCATGTCATCGTCATCTTGCCGTGACCAGTCCTGTAGGTTGAAAATTAAACATTAACTTCCATGATTTTTGGGACGACGTTCCTTAGTATGGTTTGCGGTAGGAGATGTGATTGAAAAAAATCGTCACGTAAGAAAAAAGCGTTATACTCGTTTTGTGCTATTTTATGTTTCGCTCTCTCCGTCTCTTTCTATTATATACAAGTGGGAACGAGTATCACAATTTGAGCAGACGAGTATTGTGCCCTGCTGGTTCTATGACCTCAATACTGAACGCTTGCAAATTTAATTATTTATGTAACTTACAAATTAACTATAAACTATTTCATAGCTGACTTTTAATAAAACAATATTTATCTTAAAAAACTAAATAAAAAAAATAATTTGACACCTTATATAATATAATAATTGCGTTGATAAAATAGTTACATAAATCACACAGAAAGAGAGTAGCGTGGAGGAGCCATAACGCTTCTTCCTTACGTGACATTAATATACAAATATAGATAAACTAAATCGCCATATCAAAATACACTCGAAGTTGCAAGCAAGAACTTTATTACTGGCACTTTTTTGTTGTATAAATGTTAAACCAAAAAATTTAGCGTATTAATTAATCTTAATTATTACACCAGCTAATAACGTAAATGTGATATTCCAAACAGATTATTGAAAGCGTAATTATTCTGTCCATGATTATCGGTTGTCCGTTATTTTTAACAATAACTATAACAGGCCAATGTTATCCCAACGTGTGAACAAACAAGCATTATCCAAATAACATATGTGAAAGGGAGATAGATGATGAATTAATCTCTTTTTATATGTTTATTATAAACGTTAAAAAGTAATATTCTTAAAAATAAACTCACCTGTTCTTCCGTACTGGCGAAGAATAAATAGAACAAGTTCGCACCGAGGTCGATAGCGGTGGCTAAATAGAACACTTCACGCCACTGGCCCAGCGTTTGCTGAAGAACATTATTATTCGATAATTATTTATTTAATTGCCACACTTAGGGATTAATTTATAAACATCAATCTATCCAGCAAAAGATATAGATGTGTATCTTATCAATAACCTCAACAGTTAATGTCAAACAGATACGTAAATAGCATACACGTTCATTCTTGGACACATTCACGCATACATGTATATTTATGTGTACACATACGCAAAACCATACACACAAATACATTCATATTTATACATACACAGTCATACACACAAATATATGCATATTTACATATACACAGTCATACATACAAATACATTCATATTTACACATACACAGTCATGCACATAAATACATTCCTATTTACACATAAACAGTCACATACGAATAATAATAGTAATGTATTTTAATATACCAAGTCAATATGTACATAATTTACAGTAATATTGTTATCAGCACTGGTTATAAACCGTATCGCAGATACCGTAATTTCATATAATGAAAACTAAAACAAACAGGAACTTAAACATATGTAACAAATAAAAACTTAATTCTACTTAACTAAATTATAAGATTATTGTGTAACACGGTATTCCGAGAGAGACAAGAGTGATCATTCATATTTACACATCCACAGAAGTACATTCGTATTAATACATACACAGTCATACACACAGGTATGTTCATATTAACACATTTCCAGTTTTTTTCGTAAGACAGTAATAGGTTTCTACCGTAACTATTATTGCTATATTAGTTGCGATTTTTATTGTATATTCTTCTTTCAATTTTTGCTTTTATATTTAATTTGAATTAGGTATTTTTAAAAATAATTTGAACTTTTTCTTTGTATAACCATTTTACTATATTTACATTTCAAAATAAGAGTCATGAATAAGTTCATATTTAAACGAACTATTTATTTGATATTAATATAAAACTATAGTTATTCCAATTATTTATTTACAAGACACTGGGTAGAAATACCAACTATACTACATGTTCAGATACCATAAACACTATAATATCTATAGAATCAACGTCACAGTACAACTCTTTGGTACTAGCATGTACTAACATGTAGCTGAATGAAGGTCATTATTATTTGATATTCTAGTAAACTATGTGTAGGTCTCCTTTATTTATCTCGTCGTTTGTGATATTTTCCAACAATAAAACCTTTTTTCTTCTTCTTCCCTCTTCCTATATTCTTATGCTGCATATTAAATTATATTATTAAAAAAAATATTATTAGAGTAATAGAGCGATTACTCGTTATTTAAAAAAATACCTGATCAGCATTAATTATATGTCCGACGACATAAGGCGCCATAAAACCACATATGTTGCTCGCAGCATTCGTAATACCGTACATGGTACCGGCGAATTGCGGCGACAAATCTATGTGATTCATCTGATTACCTGTGACGTAACAGATATGTACCTTAATTTATAAATCCAATTTCATTTATTTTAATTTTATGTCTGGCAACCAATGTTCTAAATTAGGCGTGGCCAAGCTTCTTGGTAGTCAGAGCTATATTTCAAAAATTGAAATTTTTCAGGAGCCGGAATTAAATACGTATTTTATAAGGTATTAATATTTTTTAAGAAATTATATTTATAGAGCACTTATAAAAAAAGTTGGTCGTGTAAGGACGCTAATCGTCATCACTGTTTATGTGCGTTCAGGCATTATTTTTTTCTCGAACTGATTACGCTATTGACCTAGCAAGGCCTTAACACCTTCAACGGACTAAAGTGTGTTCGCGCGGTTTTTCATGAGTCATATCCTACTTAACTTGGACGGAAATTAAATTAGTTACAACGTTGAACTTAATCTTTCATATTCGTTGTCAGTAATTTAAAATATATTTTGAAACAAATACGGAACGATAATGGGGTGTAAGGGGTGTCGAGTAACATCTTAAGACTTGAGACACCAAAGCCAACCTCACCTACACGTGGTGCACCCTGCTGATCAACGAACGAGGCAATGGCGAAAGCGGGGTGGTAGGGTTTTACAGCCCGACTGGGTCGCAACCACCATGTATATGGCGAAAAAGCTCGTCATAGTTACTCGCTTCTGCGTGTCGCGTTTCGGGATCAGCCGGTGCATATCCAGTACCGAATGACTTTCGTCATTATGGCCGGCATGACAGCGGCGACCGGCGATGGATAATCTGTCTATCAGTGGTTGCCGATGTTTTTAGATTGTACTATGCTTAACATCAGGCACAGTGCAGTCATTTTGTCGTGCTTCAATTTAAAAAAAAAAAATTTTTTTGAAATAAAATAACACACAGATGAAAAGAGAACTCAGGTACATTCGTCGAGAGCCACAAATAATGCTTCAAAGAGCCGCAGGTTGGCCACCAATGTTCTAGATTATTACTGTCATTATCGAAAAGGTAATAAATAATATTAAATGTTTTGTGGTAATTTCAATGTTTTTTTTTAATTTCATAGGAGGCAAACGAACTGGTGAGTTTTAAGTAATCACCGCCGTCCAGACACTGGCAACACCAGGAGAGTCGCAAGTTCGTTGCTAGCCTGTGTTGGGAAATAGAGGGGAGGGAAGAGGAGAGGGGTGGAAGGGATGAGAAGAGGGGGAAGGTGAGGAGAGATGGGCCTCCGACACTTTCACTAACCGAACGAAACACAACAATGCAAGCACAGTTACTTCACTCCGGTGTTTTTTTTCGTCGGATGATACTACCCCGGACGAGCCAACCCATTCGCTCAGTCAGTAATAGTTTAAGCGTATCTCTATCACCTACAAATATTTTAACAAGATGGCATGGCATCCCAGCGATCACGTTCTATGGTATTTATTATCCATTCATTTCACTTGGAAATATAACCGAACTATATTACGCGAAACACCACCAAAATTACAAAATATAGAGCCAAATAACACTACATTATAAGTAGAATATTTAATCCACTACATGACATACTAAGATCCCGCCAAAAATACTGATTCTAAATTACATAAGTTTTAACACTTGAATGTATACTTTTTTTGTTTTCAATTAAAAAAGACATTTATAACTTACGCGCCAAAAGTAATATCACCTTTCTCTTTCTCAAATGAGAAATTTATCTGGACTATACATAACCGAAGGTTTAAACGAATGTCGTAAAGATCTCATGTGGCACGGACCAAAAGATTCTTGACTGCTTAATCTTATTATTTTTTAATTTTTCCAAACTTGCTTTACTAAGCCATGAAATTTACAATTTACGATGCTGTGAATTAGAAAAAATAAAAATAAAACATGATCCGCCATTTTGAAAATGGGTCTAAAACTCAGTCAAGGGTTAGATAAGTCTATCTTCAGTTTTATTTCTGATTTGGAATCTCACATGTGATTAAAATTGGATTTTTTTCTCGATAATATACTAAAATAAAAAAAAAAAACATACTGACCAGCATAGACAGCTCCTCCGAAGGCTGAAGTGATGCTGAGTAGAAGCATGACAGAGACGCGGTCGCATCCCGCCCACGCTATACCTAACAACCCAAAAGCTGGTACGAACGCCGCTGTAAACAATTAAACCCTATTATTCCATCATCTAAATATATAAAAATCCAGTGTCATGATTTTTGTCCATGATGAACTACGAAATCAATCAACCGATATTCACGAAACATTGGCATTTAATCACAAAATAAATAATAGTCAATGATGATAATTGTTAATATATGTAAGTTTTAACAGTCTCGAAAAGATGGCGCTCTAAATTAGTTTGACAGAAAAATGTAGGACCAAGTGTTATAAGTATCTCATAGACGGCGCCACGTTTCAATTTTCTTTTTCAACTCAAGTTAATTTTATGATGCACGTGTTCAGTAAATCGATTAACTATGTAGATTCACTTTCTCTATATCAAATTGTTAGGCAAACTAATGGGTAATGATCCCATAATACCAAGTATTTTATCATAATTGTAATTCAATTTTAAAGACCTCATTTGTTTGTGTGAAACGAGTAAAGTCGATAACATTCTTATATACAGAAGATAAAATTATGAGAGATAGAACAAAATAATAAAACTAATATTATTTAATAACTGAATAGCAAAGTAACGTTTTCATACAAGAACGAGACTGATGACGTCACATAGATGTCGCCGTATTTATGGGCTTTTTTCCGTTACTATATTGCGAACGATTGTACGATGACATATGATATCCGATAGTGACGTCATCGTCATTTATAGTCAATTCAGGTGCTGTTACAATGTGTATTATTAATTTAAACAAAAATTATAACTCACAGACAGTGTTCCACAATTTCATACTGTTGAGACGCGAAATCCAACCCTTAGCTAGGAACCAGTCAGCGACAATACAGAGCAATATACCCCCAATCCAGGCCGTTAGATATGGCAAAGCACTCAGCCTTGCATTCTGTATAAACAAACAACACATTTTAATACAGTATAATAATTAATGACACTAAAAATTATGATAAGAATGATTGCAATGACTTTCCTATTTTTGTTTCAAGTTAACTAATTTTACAAAGTACCTAATCTGATAATTAATTCGATTCGAACTTCGTACAAAATGTATACTTTTAACCAGATTAGTCCCCAACTCAACGGTTAAAAGGTACTAATAGATCTTAATGTCGACTCTGATATATGAAAGAACGACAATTACTACGTTAATGAATAATTTTAATTACGTATTTTATATTGCATTTAAAGTTGATAAGCGAGTATCGAGTTGTTCAAAACATCGAAACAATGAATCCAGTTGCGATTTGAAATTAAGTCAACAAACGACTCGCTTTCGAAGAAAACCATTAATTAGCCAGAATATGTTTGTTCAAACAAGCGAATGATTTGATCTAATCGAGATTTAAATTCGCTTCGAGTCGAGATACTTTTGCTATATATTATTCGATGTATCAATTTCAGTAGGTTGATTTTGTGTCTCGAAAGACAATCGAAACATCCGTTACAACTCAACAATCGATTATTTATAAACATTCGTAAATTAAGTAATAACTTACTGAATTCTAATAACTGGATCCATGTATAACACGAGGATCAACCTTAGTACTTATTGATTAGGCAAATATTTAATTATGTTCAATTTTATTACTTAGTCACCATTCGCAGACTGGCGTTTTCAATAGTAAACAATATATCATTATTCATACAATCGACGATTTCACTAACCTTTTCGCATCTTTAATTTATATGTTTCTAACTCCTATAATCCCGGTAATATTTAAATCCCTTAGGTAAATAATTATTATACGTCTGTTTTATTTTTTATCCTTTACACGTCGCCCAAAGAGTCAATATCGCATACAAATGTGACAAAAAAACAGTCAAATACTTACGGACACGATATCGAAGTGTAGTATATTATTCATATAAGTGGGCAGTTCGGTGAACTGTGTATAAAAGACCCAAGATTGCCCGCACTGGGCTATGAGTATGGCCCACAGAGGAATACACGTTAAAAATTTGCACCATGGTATCGACATCGCTGGCTTATCTTCCTGTAAGAAATTACAATATAATGTGTCGTTACATTTCAAAATTAGTTAAATCCAATTTTAATTGATTTCAGATTTCCAGTTTTTATACACTGAAAAAGAAGTTCAAGTTTTACAGCCCATAAGGTTTATAGTTCTTTTTTTATTAATTATAGGAATATAGATCCTAAATTTCTTCTTTTTTTTTCTATATGAATAAATGTAAAATGAAAAAAAAAATTGTTTAATTTGAAATAAAGAACATAAATTTACAGAGTTTTTTTCCATTAAAAGAAAATTACGTACAAACTCATCGTTCTATAGGATATGTTTTAAATTAATTTCGTAATTATTTTTAAAAATTCGCAGACAAAAACAAATGTATAATAGAATTGTCTACCATCATGAAATAGCCAAAGTTGCATATTTTATAGTTCAACAACATTTAGGTGCATCGATAACATATTAGTATGTCAAGCTTTGTTAATAAATATAATTTGACTAGTTGAATAATTTACAAACGTTAACGCGTATGTAACACGAATAAGGTCGAAGTGATTCACTCCCGTCCTACATTACTGATAATAATTCCGAAGCAAACTCACAACTGTTTACTAATGCTGTTATTAACTTTGAACTGCAAAATTCATCTACATATTAAGAATCAATTACTTATTTATTTTAATGTATAATACAACAATTAAATAATAATAGTAAAAAGACAGATACTACATTGAAGACCAAAACGCGTTGTAAGACTTACATAATATCATTTTAAAATCTACAAATATTATCATTATAAAATTGATACAAAGACAATACGCCGACATAACCCGAGAACTTAACTGGGATTCGAATTTTCAAAACATTTATATGCCCTTTTTAGAGGTTTCTTCACTCTAATCCAGTAAAAAAAACTAATCCATAGTTACGATTTTATTTTATACTTTACTAGTTTTTACTAATAGTTTCGCTCACATTGATGTAGGTTTAACTTAATCTTCGAGAAAGTTACCCTAACTTCTCGCCCGTATCTAGCTTAACAAACAAATAAACAAACATACGGTCGTATTCATAATAATTGGTTTTAGAAATAGAAGTGCCGATTTAGAAAAAATATCGGTTTTTATACGATGTTTTATATCGAATGAAATTAATTGTTAATCGATATAATTAACAACGTTTTTATATTTTTAATTGTCAAATCTTAAAATACACGACTGTCTTTGGTAACATTTAAATCGATATAATGTGTGAAATAACTTATAATTTAATATCATAATATTTATCAACTAACCTGAGCGGGTCCAATACTCCACGCGATATATTCAATCTCTTTAGGGCATATCCTGGGATGCTTCTGTGGCGAGTCGTATACAAAGAGCAACCAACCAACGAACCAAACGACACCGAGGCCACCGAATATATAAAAGCAGAGGGGCCAGCCCCCAGCGAAATCTAGTGTACATAACCACCCCGATACTGGCAGTGTGACTACTGTTCCAATATTTGATCCTATAAAGAAAACGATAAAAATTGTTGTAAAAAAAACTAACCGTCTTTGATAATAATCACCATTTAATAATCATTAAATATTGTAAAACAAAGTCTTCTGTCACGTATGTCTGTCTGTTCGCGATAAACTCAAAAGCTACTACATTGATGTTCATGCGGTTTCCACAATAAAAGCGTATACATAAAGTACAGTACCTGGGCGACCGAGCCTAGCTTGGTTCTTTAAAAACATTTTAAATTTTAATACACTGTTAGATTTGCCTTATAGAATTAACATTAAAAAAAATGATATTAAAAAAAAAAATCTCTTCTCCTGTCACTCAGATTCGAACTAAGGTTACATTGATTTCCAAAGCAAACGATTTCCATTTGAGCTAATTTGTTTTGAAAGCGGCGGCGAAATTTACCTTTATATTCTAGCTATATTTTTTCATTGGCTGAAATCTCATTTAAAAGTCTTCCATCAATAAGCTCCAGCTAGATCGATTTATCGTCCCCGAAACTACCCACATACTAAATTTCACGGAAATAGATGACGCCGTTTCCGATATCCTGAATATATAAGAATATACAAGAATTGCTAGTTTAAAGGTATAAGGTAAGATACAGTGAGGAAGGTTTAAGTATATAATTTGTCAAGTTTTTTTATTATCAGGAAGGGACAACATCCGCCGGGACCGCCAGTATCAAAATAACTTTATACATATGGGTGATACTTTAATCCCTACTTTTTTTTTGCATCCAACCTTCTAGATTATTACTGCCATTGTCGAGCAGGTAACAGTATTACGAGTGGCTTGTGATAATTTCAATGTTCTATCTGTAATAAGATAGTGGTCATATTGTTAGAACTTTCCAGGGAGATTTTGGAGATCCCAGAATTCATGCTCCATAGTTTTATATCCAATCCACTTCACTTGTGCACAATAACCAAATTATATCACTTAAAATAGCACCAATATTACGAAATATAGAGAATAATAACAAAAGCCTATGAATAAAATATAGTATCCACTACATGACAAACTAAGATCCTGGCAAAACTCCCTAATAATATTGTAAATTAAAAAAGTTCATGAAGGATGGAGGTTTATTTACTCTTTCACAAAGACCTTACTCTAAAGATTTTAATGGTGTAAAGAAGGGTGGTTTGTTTTCCCCTTTCACACAAAAAGTACAGAAGGGATTTTAATGAAATTTCACAATAATATAACTTATACTTCGTGATAAAACAAAGTAAAACCCTTTAAAGACTTTGTCTAAAAGGACAAAAATATAACGATTAATGTTTAGTTTAAAAAAATACTGCCATACAAGATGTATATAAGCATACTCTCAATAAACTGTTAGATATAAATATAGCTAATGTATGATGTAATTATTTATAAGGATATAAGCACAAATGGAATCGCAGGTGGTTGCTAGTAAACCATAACTTAAACTTTCCAATGAATATGTACAATGCCCCAGTAATCACATAAAAATAGGTCATGTAGTTTCCGAAAATATCGCAAATATACATACAATTCTATTAGGGAAAAATAGTGCCTTTCTTCATCTAAAAAGGTTTAAGTTGAAAATAAATTATATAAAGGAAGAAAAATCTTCAGCACAAAAAAATCCTTCAAATATACAAAATAGATAAAAAAGCGGACACAAAAAGATCTTACTTATATTTTGAGACACAAAAAGACCTTACTTATATTCTATGTTATTACAATAATTTATTCATACCTGCATAAACATATGCAGCAAATTTAGATCGCTCCAATGGTGGAATCCACTTAGCTAACATAGCATGCATCGCTGGGTATGTTACTCCTTCAGATAATCCTGCTAATGCACGGACCGCAATGAAAAAGGAGAAGTTTGTGTATGCTGCTATAGGGCTTAGAATTGTGAATACTGCAGTGAAAAATATTCCTAAGCCATACACAAGTTTTCCACCATATATTTCTGCTATTCTACCACCTGGTATCTGTAAAATAAATACACAAAATCAAATGATTTAATAATTTTATCTGAATTATATGATATAATTCATGTTTTACAATACATACTTTTTCAACTATGGAAGTGTACTCAAGTGTATTGAAGTACTGTATGAATATATAAAGGTGTTACTTGAAATATACTAAGAATTGATACTACAATAGTGTGTTAAAGTCAACAATACCCAATTATTAAAATCATAACCAATATAACTTAGTCAAATGAAAATATGTATTTCCATATTGTACTTAATATGATTCTGTCCATTATCCGCATCTATACAAACTAGATTAATAAATAGCATTCTTTTTATCTGTCACATAGACGTTAATATGCTCACTGTTAACCAACACAAACTAACTAAAATGACTGAATGACTGAACATGAATATAGTATTTCAAGAAATTCCTTACACTCGATAGAATAAATTAATAGTGCTGTTCTATAATATAATTACTATTGAGACATTATGAATATTTACCTGTGTTAACACATATCCATAGAAAAATGATCCTAAAACTATACTCTGTTGCTGTACAGACCAATTAAAGTCACCAGGTCTCTGAAAAAAAAAAATGATATCTCAGAATAGAAAAGCATATCTAAATCTAAAAATACTCAATATATATTAATTATGTTACTACATAATTATTACATGCAAATGATTTCCTATTTTTTCTACATACTGTGATCTTAATTTGACATATGCGTATAAACTTTTTATACCAGTTGTATAATTAAGGTTAAGTAAATTATTATCAATGTGTAAATAATTATGCAGTAAATAATATGCACATAACTGTGATAAGACTAGTATTTTTGTCCCTAAATGTACTGGTAATTCCAAATTTCATACATTAAAATTACATAATACGACTTCCTGAAATATCCAGTTACTTTAATGACTCAAAATGACATGTGGCTCCTACCACACAGGGCAGCTATATAAACTGGGGAAAAATATAAAATTACAATTGAAAACTAGGAGAAACCTTGAAGATTAATGAAAGAATACATAAGATGCAATAACTTATTAAACTATTATATAATTTTTTTTTATACTTCTGATATATTACTACCTTATATAACAATGATTAAATAGTGTTTTTTTCTTAATATACTACATGAATAATTTTTTATCAGGTAATTTTTAAATAACCCAGCTATATTGGAAATCTACAATAAGTACAATTACTACATGTCTAATTTCGAATATAAAATTTTTACCTTAAATTTTTTTAATCTAAACTCTATCCACAAGTATATAAATTACCCTAGTAAAACAATAATAACAAGTTGTTAATTTCTGAAAAAAAAAAATGCACTTATACAATACTTTCATGAATATATTTGAAAACTGTGGACTTCAAAACAAAAATCAACACAGATATCAAGGGCAACAATTTTTTTTATTTTTGTTGAGCTGTGTTTATTTATTTATACTATTTTCCAAATTGATGTGCTATAGTATAGAACATTTGTTCCTTTTATGATTTCAACAATAATAATACTTAATGTTAACAAAATAACTATGTCAAAAGTTAATAACATGTGTTAATATGTTCTTTAATATTCTTTAAAACAAGAATAGATAGATTAATAACTTAATTTAAATACAAATATATTATTAAATGCTTACTGTTGGTGAAGAATTGTTGCTAGGTGGACTGGCAGGACACACATCTAATGAGGAATCATTTGTTGGTATTGGTGTTGTTGAATTAACCATTGCAACTATTGCAACGGATAAATTGACTCTCATTGCATAGACAATAGCAAAGCCCAGAAAGCCCATAATACCCAATATTGTTCGACACTTGATCCATCCTGTTGTTTCCTCCACTAAAATATGAAGCAAATAAAATTCCTATGATATATTCCTATTATATTACTACCATGTCTTAGAATGAAATTGATCTGAAACTCGGAAGTAATTAAAGTTTTCTGGAATGTACGAATATTAAGAATTTAACTAAGAATAGATGAGTAACTTTTTATGTATGTCTATTTGTATGTCTACCAGTACTTCATAGAGAAAGGTTTCAACTTAACAATACAACTCTGACCTTGAACTTCCCATATACATATTTGTATTACTAAATATTGCAGTTTTGAAGTGTAATTATAAATAAAATATTTAAAATCATCAAATTGTCATTAAACATTACAATCATTAATAGTAAGACAGTATTTTTTTATTATTATTAATAAACCTAACTTTATTTAAAATATTTTATCCATAAGTCTATGCCAACCCCAGTAACCGTTGGTATGAATAATTTAGTACTTGTAATTACTTATATATAAAGCATTAATAAAATATACAACAGCAAAGTTATCCAGAAGAATAACATTTGTTGAATTTGTTTTAACAATAAATGCTAGTTATATTGCGATCTAATATTTATTGGAGATTACTCAAAGAATACATAGAAGGGAAAATCACATACACAACGTCATAAACACCACATGGTTCTATGAAAATATCTAATATTGGTCACAGTCAACTAGATGACCTTAAAATTGACCTAAAATCACTGTCGTATCAACAAAAACAAAGTTACCGTAATCATCTTCGACAAGATTCCTGCGACTACTGGTGACATCGTTTTCTATATCCGAATTGATTATAGGACTTTCTTCTACAGTTGATGTCATCGTGAACTAATGTTTATAAAACCATACCGTGTTTCACTCTTACGAAACTTTTTCTGTAATAGTTCAGCACCAATGTAAACAAATAAGACGTATGCACACCAAGTTTTTCTATACAAAATATCAATTCGCATACCATAAACTAAAATGAGTCATTAATTTTAATAGTAAATTTTCTATTGTCTAAATACCTAAGTAACACATTACTGTGTGCAAAACAAAGAAACATCCGTATTTTACACACTTGTTCCTATGATACTGATATACTCTTTGGTCGTAGTCTGTGGTTGTTGTTAGGCAAAAGACAAAAAATCGACATATCGATATTTTTATTTTAAAATATATTTTTGGGCGATATATCGATATTAAAATTTGGATACCGGCGGTCGTTTTTTTTTATTTATCATCATTTTCTTAGCCTTAGGTTGAATAATAGCTACCCAGCATTCAGATGCATGCAGTATGACTGTCTCTTATAATAGTTTTATACGCCTTCCCCATAAGTTTCAAGAGCATTCATGGATCGCACGATTTTTTTTTATTATTATTAACGTGGGGAAGCCCTTTATGGATACGCCAACCACCCGGGGGAGAGAGTGGGTTATGTTCCACTCCCACGGACTAAAACCACACGGTGTACCGTCCGTTGCATTGTAGGAGCAGCCAGAGGTCGAGCTTGCTCTCAAACCTGAAAAACCGCTCCTGCGGCAGCCTGGCAAATAAACGCCGGGCTTCACCCTACTGTAGAGAGACTACTGGGTACACAACCAGTAGTCTCCCCTCGTCAGCCTCAGTCGTGCAACGAGGAGATGGGGCCCCCGACCCATCCCCTCAGGTTTGGTTACGATGTAAGGAGCAGACGGGCATTATGCCTCGCTCCTCCCGCTGCTCTTCTTTGGCAAAGAAGACCACTTTGCGGTTCTACCTCCTGGGCCCTATCGCATGATACACTAAACATCTTTCACCGTTTCGTGCATCCTGCATTTATCGTATTACTTCCGTTATTGTCTACGCTGCCACGTTTTGGATCAATGAACCGAGGTACCAGAATTTGAAGCATGCTGGTAATAGTAATCTTAGTACCTAGTGAAACAGCCAAACGTGTGAAATAAATCGTATTTTAAAAATCTCTTGCTGAAAAATGTTCATCATTATCAGCCTATAAGAGACCCACTGCAGAGCCATAGGCCTATTCCCGAAAGAAGGTATGGACACATCACCACACCAATCCACGATGTATTGGCGATTTTAAAGTCTGAGAGAGCCACAATTGTATATTTTCCCACATATAGTAATACTATAAGAACATTTCTCAGGCTTATGTTTTCTTACGGGGTTTTCCTTCACCGTCAGACGATACTGTTACCAATTGAAATGAGTAAATGTACGCGAATTTTGTAAAATTCGTTATTACACGCCGGGATTCAAACCCGCAAACATCGAAATGTTATTCCACTAGTGAAACTAGTAGACTACCACTACTTAAAAAACTTGGTAACTGATGGACTAAAAAATATTGGTACACATAATTATCATATTTAGAAAAAAACAATAATGATGACGATTATCAATATGATTGAATAACGTTTGTGTAGATGGCTCTTAGAACTGTACTGTTATATTATAAAACATTTATGGTATAAATTGTACAAATATACTGGATTAAAAACTGTAAATCAATGTTAAGCTGATTATTTTTTTTAATAAAGCCGATATATCGAAATATCTATATTTTTTTTCCAATATATCGAGATCCGATATTGATATTTTTATAAATATCGATATATCGAAAATACAATAATATTAAAAATATCAACAGCCCTAGTTGTCGTAAACGTTTGTAATGTTTACTTTTAGAAAACTATAATAAATTAACAGAACTTATCAAGTCGACCAAAGATTTGTTTAAAAGAAAAAAGATTGAGGGTTGGAAAAAATTCTGTCTTTCCATTACCCCTAACACTAAATCTTCTATTGTCTGGCGCAATATAAAACGATTTAGATCTGTTTTATCTGACTCCAATCCTCCTATGCCACTGAATATGTCTAATAAATTTTTAGATCACTTAGCTCCTCCTTATGTCCAATCAAATATTTTGTTTGATAATCTCATCTCTCCTTCCACTTCATATAACTTTCTTGAATTCAATGATTCTTTCTTTCTATCCGAATTGAAAACTGTTTTAAGCCACGTGAAAGATTCATCTCCTGGTAGAGACGGCATACCTTATTCATTTTTTGTTAATGCTAGTGATTATACACTTTCCTATTATTAAGATATTGTTAACATAATTGTATTCTGTGGTGGAAATATCCCTCCTTTCTGGAAATCACAAATTATTTTTCCTATTCTAAAACCAAATAAATGTGCATCTGATTCTGCTTCATATAGACTCTTTCTTCTGTTTTTGGAAAAATTGCTGATCATTTAGTGGAAAATCCGTTAGAATGGTTAGTTGAATCTAAACAATTATTGGGAAACAGTCAATTTGGATTTAGAAAGGGTAAGAGTACAATAGACAACATTGCCATTTTGACAACAGATATTCGGCTTTCATTTTCTGAAAATAATTATTTAATCGCTGCCTTTTTGGATATTAATGCTGCATATGATAATGTTGAATTACCTATTTTGTTACAAAAACTTCAAAGACTTCACATTCTTTTTAATATTTCAAAATTCATTATAAACATGTTGTCAGGTAGAACAATAACTTTGCAAAGTGACACACCCGATTAGGCCTCCCACGGCAGCGGCTCAAGCCTAGGTTCGATCCCTCGGTAGGGAGCCCTTGAGTGCGTTGCTTGCGCGATACGGTGACACATAAATATACATCATCATCATCTGAAAATGCATCAAATCATCTAAGTAACTCATTAACATATTTAAAATTATGGTTGGATGATAATGGTTTATCATTATCTCCTTCAAAAAGTTCAGTTATTATATTTTCAAGAAAAAGTATCTCCTTCAATACAAGTTGTATATGATGGTTCTTCTACCCCGCCAAAAGGTTTTTTTTTTATTGTAGCACAGCAAAGCGACTGCACTGTGTCTCATGGTGAGCACAGTACAATCCAAAAAACAATGGCGACCACCGAGAGACACGCCATCCCTCGGCGGACGCCGTTGTCATGCCGGCCTACGTAAATGTCTCTTCAGGTTACGCTTGAAGGACCACTTGTTATAGGAAGGAGGGAACACACTAGCCGGGAGATTATTTCACGGCTTCACGGTACGGCAAGGATAAGAAGTTGCGAACTTTTTAGTTCGTGCCCAGATAGGATTTAGCGTAAAACTATGGCTCCGAAGCCCAGCGCGAGTGGTTCGGTTATAAAAAGGAGAGGAAGGGATTAAATTAATCCCTTCCTCTCCTTATTAAATTAATTAATCCCTTCCTCTGCAGAACATTCGCTATGATACAGACTGTAGAACACGCTCTGTGAGGCAATATCTCTGCATAACTGAAGCGGCTCTATAAACTGTAATGTCTGCATCATTAACAATGCGGACAGCTTGTCTCTGCAACCTATCCAGGGCATTTAGTAGATATTTGGCGAAACCATCCCAGAGGTGCGAACAGTATTCCACGCAAGGCCGAACTTGTGCCTTATAAAGGAAGTATAGCTGATCAGGCGTGAAAAACCGCCGTACCCTGTTCAGGATTCCGAGTCTCCGAGATGCAGTGGAGATTATGCTTCCTATGTAATCCCTGAGATTGAGGTCGGTGCGAATGTCTATACATAAGATATTTTGGCTATCTCACATAGCGAGCGAGACATTCTAGAGAGCAGGGAGAGGGGTAAATGGAGATGATTTGCAGGTAAATGCGCACACCTGTGTTTTGTTAGCATTAAACTCGACCAAATTACTTGCCCCCCATGTTGATATGAGCCGCAAGGACCTGTCGAGCTCAATGACAAGTTCCTGCCGTCTCTTTTCTGTCTCCACCGGACCGCAAGCAGGCTTGCTGTAATAGCACCCATGGATGGTGCTATCGTCTGCGTAGCAATGAATATAGCCTTGAATATGGCCTAAAGTGAAGTGAAATTCTTGGGTGTAACGTTAGATAGTAAACTGTCTGGTATTCAACACTGCCAATATTTAGTGAATAAAGGAAAAAATCTAGTCTAGAGTTATCTTGAAACTTTTTGCTTATCACGCTGCAGTGCATAGTTCATTTAGAAATCAGAAGAACTTCTTTCGTAGTACAAAAATTTTAATAGCATTTCAATGCCACCAAAGCTAAAATTCACGTCACGTATTTATTATGCCTTCTAAAATTTTCTACGAATAGAAGAAAACAAAGTTATGTGAACATATGAAATGTTTGTAAAAATAAACTAACTTTACGGATAATAGGTATCAATAAAAAAAATTAAGACTTACCATCTAAAGGACACCCTTTGAAATGATTATAAATCTCCAAATGAAAATTATGGAACGATATCGTAGCTTTTAAACGCGGTCCCAAATTTCCCAAAAAATCACCGGTTTCAAAAAAGGTACACCTTTCTTCTCAAAGAAATTAAATGTGCTTGTATAATAATAATATAATACAAGCACGAGTATGAAGATCAATGTCAACATTAAATTTATTCTAAGCGAGGAATACATTTCTTGCAGCATTTCAAACATCATTTCGTTCTTGTCAGAGTTATGAAGTTATCTAGAATATTTGTAAATAGTACTAATCTCACGTATTTTGAAATCGCTATTAATTGTATGTTTAATATTTTGGTCGGCAAAAAATTATACAACCAAGAAAATTGTTTATGTTCATTACCTTTTTGCTCGAGCACTGAGAAATACAACTGAGTCACATTTGGTGTCTTTTGAATAAATACTCTTCGTGAGAACGCTGTGCTCAATAATTCCCAATATACTATGAATATTTAATTAGTGACTGTATCAACAAACTACGTTATTTTACGTTTCTGTCCGAGTATTTAAATATCACGTAAATCTGTACTTTTTTGTTAAAAAATCAGACCATTTGTAAAAAGTTATGCGTGACAATACATACAAAAAAATATATACACGACGAATTGAGAACCTCCTCCATTTTTTTCGTCGGTTAAAAATGAATCTTATCGCATTATCAAACAGCGATTAAAAAATGTGTCATAATCAGATATCTCTCTTGAAACCTAAATCCAAGGATTTTTAAAATGTTACTATCGTTATGAAGAAATTATGAAATAAAATATAAGCAATGATGGCTCAATACTGATCGAAGTGAGTTCGAATAAAACTACAATGAAAATTATTTCATTCGGTTTAGGTCCTCAAAGGCACACTCAAAACCACCATACCAAGAAGAGCTAGTAAGCAACTCGATCGGATTTATAGATATTATTTTATTACTCATTTTTTATGAAGAACAAGTATTTTTTAGTGGCACTTGGACCATCGATGAAGGAAAACAACTATGTCACCACAAAACATGGCGGTAAAGCATTTTTTTAACAGACTTCTTTTGGTTACATTCTTTTTTTTTTCATAACTTCTTCACTAATAAACCGGTCTGGAGAATTATTTTCTGTATTATAAAAGATATATTTACATTTTAATGTTATTATTGGACATTAGATATTTTAAATACATCGGGGAACTCAAATTGAAAGTATATAGTGACTGATATATTTGTAGGTTCAGGACAACTAAGTTTTTAAAGTACATTTTTTTACATTCTTATGAATTGATGAACACCGGCTGCAAGCACGAAAAAGCACGACTCATTACGTGTCACGACCACAGAGTGCCTTATATAAAGTCACGACTGCGGAGCAAGTGATAGGCGCGATCGCCTTATGACGCATCTATCTCTCTTCCACTCCATCGGCCGATGCGTTTTTTCTTAGCAAAAGAAAAAAAACTTCAGAGGTGTCAAGGGACACCCGGATGGAACGAAGTTCCTTTCGATTAATTAGTGAAGGAATTGTAATAAAATTTTATTTTTTTAAGTTATAATAATATTTTTTTTTATTATTAACAAATATAATGTTATATAAACTTAATCAGTAGGCTCAATTTTCGTAATAATTGGCTTGTGGTAACTGAAGTAGGAAACATATGTTTGGGATTCTATTTTATTTAAATTATTATTTATTATTTACAAAAAACCTGCATACACTCAACAAAAATAATCGTCGCGACACCACACTGTTCAATGCGAAATAGAAATGAAAATATCTGGCTTGCTTTCTATAATAGAGAGAGAGAGAGAGAGACAGACAGAGAAACATGCGACGCCACACAGCTTACAATAGTTTACTATAGCAAAATGTGTCGTTACAACTTTTTGTAAAAAAATTTTCCGTCTAGCCCCCGTTCACAACGCGCGATAAGGAACTTCGTTCCAATATACGCACAATATAAATATGAGAGACAGTACGGGAACTAACTACAAACGCTCAAAAACAACACAAATGAACATGCGCATCGAAGAGAGATTTTTTTTCTCGAACTGACTACGCTATTGGCCTTGTTAGGCCTTTACAGCTTCACCGAACTACTACTACAACGAAGAGAGATTTTAAAAGGTTCTCTATGGACAGCACCGCGAAAACGG
>JACEII010000025.1:6680079-6764197 GCA_014332785.1 Antheraea mylitta | reverse complement strand
AGACTCGTGAATTTTAAAAATTATTTAAAAGAGGGTGACCGGGCGAGGCTCTGAATGGTGGCTCCGATAGCCGGGAAGCACGCTAGAGCGGTGAGAAGACCTAGCTCCTCTTCGACCTCAACGATGGTGTGGAAGGCTAGGACCTCCTTCATATCGTGCTCGCGGAGTAACTGTTTCATCCAGTCAAACTTACTGGAGATAGAGGATGATGAAGCAGCATAAGCCGCCTGTGGCGGCGGCGCCTGAGGCTTGGAAGAAGCCTGAGGCTGAGGTCGGGGGGCCCAGGGGGCCATAGGGGCTCGCCCGGGTTGAGCCGCGCGCGGCACTGAGGGTAGCGAGCGCGGTGAGGTCGTGGGCGCGGGCGCTACCGGGGCCCGGGAGGCGCCCGGCAGGCCCGGGAAGGCCTCCACGGACATGAGAGGTGGAGGCGCAGGGCGGGCGGCGGCTAAAGGCGCCCTGGGCGCCTGCCTCGCCTGACGGGGACGCTGTGTGCGCGGCGCGCGGGGACAGCCACGATAATTCGCGGGGTGACTCGCGTTACCGCAGAGCACACAGCTGGGAGGATCGGGAGTGCCAGGAGTGCGCGCGCACTCCTTCGTGGCGTGGTCTCCCAGGCACTTAACGCACCTGGGGCGAAGATAGCAGTTCTTTGCCGAGTGCCCATAACACTGGCAGTTATGGCACTGCGACGGAATATGGGTCTTACGTGGGGGCTCAACGGTGACGCCGTTGAGGTCGCACACAGATGTGAGCGAAAAGATGGCCTTGCCCTCCTGCGACCGGTCAAGGAGAACAAGCACCATATTTTAGGGAGCGCGGGTGCGTGGGTGGTACATGCGGTGTACCTCACGCACGGGGAATTTCTTCTCCTGAAGGGAGAGAGTGATGTCCTCGACCGAGATTTCGGCCGGGACACGGCGAAGCACGACACGGAGGAGGCGCTTCTCCTCGAGAGCGAACGTGAAATATGCTAATTTCGATTCCGTAAGGAACGGAATCAAAGCACGATGGTCTTCGGACGTGGGACATTTTACGCGAATGCCCGCCGGAGTGCTAAGGGCATTCGTATAATTGACCTTAAGGGTCTTCAAACGATTAGTTAATCGCAGTCCATTGGGACTTGTCCTGAATCGTGACTGGAGGCGGGGGGCGCGGCTTCCTACTTGCGGAACCCGAAGGTTGAGAAAGAGTGAGCGAGACGGAGCTAGGTCCTTTCGTCCGCGGTTGACTACACGGTATAGCCGCGGCCGGCACGCGAGCGCCACCTATGTTGGCGACTATGACCGGGCCTACGGAACCCGAATTCGTCGGGCTAGCCGGACGACACCTACTGTACGAGACGGTCATATAACCGTCCTTGTCTAACTGCGCAGAAGGCGCGGGGGTCGCGGACGCCGTCACGTCTAGCTCCATCTCGGAGCCGGTCTCTGAGCTGGAGCTAGGTATCGAGGCCTCAAGTAGGCCTTTGTCGCGCGCGTCTAGAGAAGACTGCGGCAATAAGGTCGCGAAAGAGTTCGCGGTCATAATGTTAAAAAGGCCCTCGGAGGCCTGCAACGTAACATTGCGGAAGGTTAAATTAATAATCTCCTGATCTAGACCACTCGCGAGGAGATTTTTGCGGTATAATTCTACCAAAACTAACGGATCCATCGCGGGGGATCGAGGAGAGGGAAAGGCCGCGAAACAACCTCCCTGCCTTAACGCCAAACGGGATTAACCAGGGATATCATGGAGCTTCGTAACCGTAACTATCGGATATCCGAAAAAAATATATATAACCGAATAACCGTAACCGATACAAAAGTTTCGGATAATTTCGAATAACGGGTGAAGTCCAAATAATACATGTTTCGACAGGTTTTGTTTCGCCGCACTTGCACTCCATGTGAATCTTGTAGTAGGGACGATCGATATTTCCTGACCGATATGGATATGTTTATATCCATGTCAACATCGAATCCAAAACATTGTTGTACGACATAATATATCGATTGCAAAACATGTGTGGTTATACTAATTTTTATAGTTAACATAAGTAAACATTGACATATTTGGTAACCGACAAATTAAACAGTAAAAAAAAACTTTTTGTTAAATGTAATCGTCCTTTGCTCAGTTTTGACTAGTAGAACTATGATTAACAACTTTAAATTTATTATGATAAACAACTTTAAATTTTGTTACAGATGATTTCATTCCTCATTAAAATAATTAAAAATAAAAACTCATGTTATCACAGTAAGTGTGTGTTTAATATGTTATACATCTATACTAATATATAAAGCTGAAGAGTTTGTTTGTTTGTTTGTTTGGTTGAACGCGATAATCTCAAGAACTACAGATCCGATTTAAAAGTTTCTTTTAGTGTTAGATAGCTCATTTATCGAGGATGGCTCTAGGCTACATATCATCACGTTAAAACCAAAAGGAGCTGAGCACTAATGAAGAATGTCTCAAAATCGGGCTATTTTGGAAGTTTCCGCTGCGTGTTAATGTCAGTATTATATACGTTGCCATGGTAACGCGATAACATTCTATCAAAAATATTTTCATGGTTTATTTTGTATTCCTATTAAAAAAGTTTATTCTACGTTAGTTTTGTTTTCGATTTGTAATTATACGTGTTACGTTTATATCGCAAACATTTGTTAAGTTTATTTTGTGTTGTTATTCAGAAAGTTTAGTAGTAATAATATTCGTCCAATAAGAGAGTCGAAGGAATTAATCCATACAGCCAATTCTGAAGTTGTCAATATAATTAGTTTTCTTCTATGTCCAAGTTAATGTAAAGGTATAAGCGCCGAATCCTCTACATAATATAACGTAATTTTTTATCTTTTTAATCTTCAAGACCATAGAATTAATGCTTCGTGGTTTTATTTTTCATTCATTTCACTAATGCAAAATAAACGAACGATATTATATAATACGCAACCAATTTCTACACGATATAGAATCATGTAACACAATATTATGAAAAAAATATAAAATCCACTACATGACAGACTGAAATCCCGCCAAACACTCTTAAAAAACTCTATTCTACATTAGTTTTGTTGCCAATTTTTTATTTGTGATATATTACGTATTATAAAAGTAAAGTGAGTGTAATTTATATTAAAATAAATTATTTTTGGTGAATACAATCTGTGATGCTACAAACATCAACTTTTTTTTTAACTCTGTCGATATGTCTGTTTTTTTATTTGTTTCGGATAATCTCCGAAACGACTGGACCTATTTGAATGTTTTTTTTTCTTAGAAATGACTACGCTTAACAGCTTCACCGGACTAGAAGTAATATTTGAACGGGAATTTTACGGGCAAATAAGTAACTAATTAGCTGTTTTATTTAATATTGTTCGATAATGTGTAGCTTCATATTTTCATTATTTTCTTATATAGTGGGAGCACTGAGGGTGATATATAGTTTAAAATTCCAGTTATGTAGCTGATGATAATCCCATCCCATTCGATTCACTATTCACATATATAACATACACGTTACCTGTTACAGTAGATGATGTGCGTGTGATACAAATATTTTTGAAATAGTATTATTGTAATTTACACTAGATGTGTAATCACAATTTTAAATTTATTTAATATATTAAAAAAAACGCGTGCGGAGCCGCGGGTAACAGCTAGTGTGTTATAAGTTAATATGTACAGTGTGTATAGTTTCTTTTACTGTTAAATATATGGATTTTTTTGTGTTAGTACTTTTTTCTTCTTCTTCTTATGTTATGCAGACTCTTGGTCCGCACCTTTTTTTTTG
This sequence comes from Antheraea mylitta, assembly GCA_014332785.1. Taxonomy (NCBI): domain Eukaryota; kingdom Metazoa; phylum Arthropoda; class Insecta; order Lepidoptera; family Saturniidae; genus Antheraea; species Antheraea mylitta. The sequence continues at coordinate 6,760,419 of JACEII010000025.1, read as the reverse complement.
CTTTCGATTTTTGTTTTTTTATTATCTGCGTGAAAAATCGTATCTGTGAAGAACTATCGAGTGTTTTTTTTTATTTTGAATTAACTATTTACTATTTTAGAGTGGATTTTTTAATGATGACCTTTATGGCGGTTTTATTATGATCCTTAATGGCCATTTTTAGAATATAATTCACAAAATCCCGCGCCGGAGCGTTCACGGTTCGATGGATGGAGCTACTAACCGCGTCGTCAGTCACCTCGGTATAGCAAACACAGGTGTCAGTGTGCCTGCATATTGCCACTAAAGCATGTGAAACTCTATCGTGGATTTGTATCCTTCTGCCCTTTGTTTGCAAGATCACCACCGATTTGAAGGTCAATCCTTGGTATTTGTGGACTGTCAGAACGCGTGATCCTTCTCCTACCCTGTAGCCCTTCTTTATCATAGCTTTTTTCTCTTCTTGTGTGTGTACTAAATAGAGTATCGGGAGTGTGTCAGGATATCCGTTCGCCCTGATAGCCCTTGATGCCCAAAGATCTCATTATCGGTTTCGGTGAGTATACACTGTCGTATACTTGACTCAGTGCATAGGCTACATCCATCGGGTTCCTGGGCGTACAAGTGAGCTGTTGTTCAATAGCGGTTACGGCCGTTAGTCTGCTGTAATTCATCCGAAATAGGTTTTCCCGGTCAATGTAGGGTAGTTGGTTGATATCTCCGATGAGGAAAATTTCGCTCGCTTCCGCTAGCCGGCCGGCAATCAGGATGACTCCGAAATGGTTCATGAGAGCCTCATCCACGATTAATCTTGGACGTTTATCGTGCTCTCTGAAACCATTTACCAACATAGACGCCATGGTGTGCGCGCGCTATTCGGCTTTTTTGCCGTGTGTATCTTAGAACTTAGTCAAGACTTAATATTGAGTAGATATATTAACTACCTAATATGACGGATTTATAATACCAAATGATAACTGAAAGTTAGACTAACCAAATTATTGCATAGTAATTGTGTTTATATTTTTACCTCAATCTAATATCCGTAACCGAAACTATCCGAAACTAACGGATAATCCGAAATAATTACATATCCGTAACCGTAACCGATATAATTATATTCCTATATCCGTATCCGTAACCGAAATATCATATCCATAACATCCCTAATATTAACCTCGATTCGATATTAAACAACTCAACAAATCCGAAGATACTTGTCTGAAAATAGATTTATTGTTATCAAAAATTCTGTAAGAATCTCCAGAATTATCACAAAAACCCAACACCGAAAAAAGACAAAATTAAGCTAAGAAGCCTTGTTTTTAAAGGCAGCAGGTAGATATTTTACTTTGTTTATAATTTTTACACAATGCCAAAATATATGGAAATTCTTAACTTAATATTACATAAGTAAATACAGGAATATTAGCTTTTTACTTATTTAATAAAAACCATACTCCATGTTTTACTAAGAAACTGCAGGAAAAATATTTACAGAATATGAAGTCAAAATAAACAAGAATTAAGAACAAGTCGTGTCTGGATATAAATAAAATGGACTTAATTAGATAATCCCCTACTGCATCTGTCTATCTGTCTGTTTGTAATAAACTCAAAAACTACTGAACGGATTTCCATACTGTTTTCACCAGCAGATAAAGTAATTCAAGTGAAAGTATCAGTACATAATTTGTCAAGGTTTTTTTTGTAATCAGGGCGGGACAACGTCTTCCAAGCCCGATAGTTATAGATATAAATAGCATTAGAATTTATTTGAGCAATATTAGAATGGGGATGAGCTGGGCATGAGAGAGAAAGTATTTTAGAAAAATTAACAAACCACAAAAGGCATATAGATAGAAGAGTAAAACTCATATGTATAGAATTAAAACAATTAACAATCAATGTACTACACAAAAAAGAGCAGAAACTTACAGTTTTTAATTAATATACAAATAATTTTTTTTTTCTCGAATTGTCTACGCTATTGACCTAGCAAGGTCTTAACAGCTTCACCGGACTACAAATACAAATAAATCTGTGGGCTTCTGAAATTAAAATGTATGACTATTTTCTCGGGATAGCCATAATTAAATGGGAAAATAAGCTACAATAAAAATATCAATATGCATTTTATATTTATAACTATTCTTATATTCTCTTTTAATAAAGAAAAGTATATATTTCATATTTATAATATTAGTGTAGATAAAACCGATATACATATATAATGCATCACATTGTAATATAAATAAATGTATTATTGCAAGCATACGGGTACATAAATGTCATTGCTGAATGTTACAACATGGAAAAAAAACTCAGCATAAGCCATTTTGACCTAATGTGACTAAATCGGAAGCCGAGCGCTAAAAACCATTTTGAAGAATATAAATTGAAATGTTTAAATCAGACAACTCTATCTGTCGACTTTTATGGAACATTTATGGATCATTATGCAATGCTGCTAATTTTTTATAGTTCATATATAAAGCAATTTAAAAACGTTAAAATGTTCTTTCATTCGCTTTATGGTAATACTATAGTACTTACTTCATTGCAAAATTAACTCTGAAGTTTATTTATTCCAATAAAAAAAAATTACTTTACCATATAAGTATACTTACATTAACAATGTAACTTTTTAGCATTATAGAAACAGTTCTATCACAGTTAAAACGGATTATCACACATTCATTTGTACTAATAACCTTTTTTAAAAAATACATAGCGTTCAAGTTTTTACAGGAGTAGACATGTTGTTAGAACAATTTAGTTTTTATTGTAGCGTACAAAGAACTAACTTGTTTTATAGTTTCTAAATAAAGACCAAGACTACCTTATATAAATATCGGGGCAATAAATAGCATTAAAATAAAATTATAGTAATATTAATTGTACTAAAATCATAATGATGTTGAAATACTGCTATCTCTTGTGGTTTATTCGAAGATAAGGATGGTAAGAATGCGAGATTCTATACAAATATCGTTTTTTAAATAATTTAAGCTTAAATTGCTTATTAACCTTTGTAACTTATAATTTTCCTAACCTATGACAATTATTATTACAATTTTTCAACCCGAACCCACAAACCTTTTCTTGATTTTAATGAGAACGATCTTTTATCAAACTCTATAGGGTACGTGGTCTGTGAACATGTAGAGAATTTATAGTTCTTCATAAGGGACGCCATGGCTGTCTTTGCTGATATCATCGCAAACCGTAAACCTGTAATTGAAAAAAAAAATGTATAACTATTCCCCAAAAAATATCTTTCTTTAGGTTTTCAATTATTTTGGGATAAAATATAAAACAATTGTTGAAGTCATTATATACCATTTGAGGTTGTTAACCTCAACTTTAAAACGAGTTGCCTTAGCGTAAGATCATATTATCAGATCTATTTTGAGTAGTCTGGTGAAACTGTTAAGACCTTGCTAGGTCAATAGCGTAGTCAGATCAAAAAAAAAAATCTATTTTGGAGATTGTTCAATTTCCTACATTGCTATGTATTGATTTCTATAACAAGCTTATTTGTTATGTATACATATAATAAGTAAGTAAATCTAAGGTGTCTGTACTTTTTAGATTTCTGTGAAAAAACTTGTTGGTATCTTGGAATACGTAATCAAATAATTTTCAATTATTTTTAGAAATGACTGGCTATCTGTTTGTTTGCACACGCATCACTGATAAATTTCACGATAAAACCTCACCAAGAAGATCGTAAGGTATATTCCCTTGTAACGTTTAGTCTTGATTAGTAGTTGGTAGAGCCACGCAGTAGGTGGTAGCGCAATGCTGAAGCTACTATTGGTTTCAGCATGAATGGGGCGGCTCGTCCGGGGTAGCATCACCCTCTCACAGAAAACCGACGTGAAGTAACAGTGCTTGCATTGCTCTGGGGCTGCTAATGTCTATGAACGGCAGTGATCGCTTAACAACAGATGACCCGCATGTTCGTTTGCCTCCTATACGATATAAAAAAAGATTTCATTGAAATCGGTTCAGTCTAACAAAAGTTATTTAATTGTAATAACTAATAATAAAAGTAGATAAACAATGGACTTAGCACAATCAGATGATTTTATCAGTCAATGTTTTTCCATATTAATCTCCACGCGGACGGAGATGACATGATAAATCACCCACGTCCGGCTAAAACTATATTTACGCATGTGCTTGATTTACTTAATATAACAAGAATGAATATTACAGGTCGCTCCTAGCTATCGAAACACGAAATTGAATGTAGGGAATGTTCATAAAATACGTTACATAAATTTCTTAGGCCCCCTCCCTTCATCACGGTATTTTACATTTTTTGCAACTCGCCGTATCAATACTGCGTTACAAATTATATATTCCTTGTGTCCCATAAATGACGAATATATACGTAAAAATATGTATATTTTGAGAAGTATGAAAAGAATGACTTTCTACAGTAACAAAAAAAAAAAAAATGTCGAGAGAAAAATCTTCAACATTAATAAGCTTCATACGTCACGTTTCCTTTGATCCCGTCCCCCCTTGTCATTTTGCAGTAAGCAACACCCCTTTCCGCAAAAAGTACCAACGTATTTTATGTACACCCCTTAACGATGATGGATCATCGAATGTTGAAACTTCGATAAGAAAAGTACAGCTATGAACAAAAATCGTTATCACTTGAAACAAGCGAGTTCTTAATGACGAAACTGGTGGTGCCTTATCATTGAAGTAATAATTGTAGGAAATGGCATTACATATAAAAAATAGCAAAGTAATACAAACACACCTATACAGTTCCTCGGTCCAGAACCAAAAGCCAGGAATAAATGTGATGGTCGCTCCTTCTTCTCGTTATACATAAATCTTTCCGGTCGTAATTCATGTGGTTCAGGATAATATTTAGGATCCATGTGAATTCCGTAAACAGGCACCGCTACTGCGTCTCCAACATTAAGTCGTACGGAAGTATTTGGTATTGTGTATGGTTTTGTACACACCCTGGCAATACGTGCAAAAGGAGGGTATATGCGCAAGATTTCTTAAAAAAAAAAAAAAACAATATGTTTGGGCGCCGTTCATGTATTTCATAAGTGGGTTTTTGTAATTCTGACCGCTTTCTCTCGCTGGTCAGCAAAAACAAGTAATGCTCTAACTCCCTCTTACATACTTATGTACACGTTCATATATATTTTTTTAAATGAGTCTAGTTTCCTTATCGATTCATGGGTAAGCAGTTAACAAGTCTCAAAATAAAGAATTTCTAGTATACAGCGGGATTAACTTATGGTAGTTCGCTACTGGGAGTCCAGGACGACGGTAGCACAGTTGACTAAATCGCGGGTTTCGCATATTAGACCTACACATTCAGGTACCTATTTCTCACGCCATAAGAAATGATAAATAAATTAAATGATAAAATACTTTATTTTGGTTTCAAAAGAGAAACAGATCTGGTACTGCACAATACAATGTCAACTTTCACTAGTGCTGTAGTTTATAGAAGTAAATATGAATACAATATCACTTAATACTACTTTTAGGTTACGGTCTGCTAACACATTTCATCAGGAAATTGTAGACTTTTTTATTATAAATGCATCACTTTGCAACTAACGTGGTAAGATTGACAATGTCAGAAAGTTAGCATACAAGGGGTAACCTCTGCAGGATCCTTTGTGCGAATTGGCGTCCCTCAGGGCTCTATACTAGGGCCGTTCTTGTTCTTAATTTATATAAATGATCTGGCGCTAATGGTCATTAACTGTGCTGACATGGTGCTTTTTGCAGACGATACTTCAATTATATTTAAAGTGAAAAGGACAGATTCAGAGTTTAGGCATGTAAATAATAATCTAAATGAAATTTCTCATTGGTTTGCATTAAATAACTTAGTGCTAAATACAGGCAAATAAAATGTATAAGATTTGTTTCATCCAATCCACGAGTTGATAGCAGCATCAGAATTGAGGGGAATTTTGTAGAGTTAGTTGATAATACTGTATTTTTGGGTATCACACTGGATTTAAAATTACAATGGGGTACTCAAATTAAACAGTTGGCAAGCAAATTAAGTTCTGCTGCATTTGCAGTACGTAAAATTCGCCAGCTAACTGATATTGCCACTGCTAGGTTAGTCTACTTCGCCTACTTGCAGAGCTTAATGTCTTATGGCATTCTGTTGTGGGGGACAGCAGCTGAGGTAGACACCATATTTTTATTACAAAAACGAGCAGTTAGAGCAATTTTCAATATGGGACCTGGTGAATCCTTAAAGACTAAGTTCAAGGAATTCGGTATCTTAACTCTGCCATCCCAATACATTCTTGATAATTTACATTAAATTGCCCGAAAGAAACTCGATAAACTGGATTTTGTAAAAGGCTGGCATAGTCTAAAGACTAGGAACCGTGACAAACTGGTTATCCCATGTTTTAGACTTAGTAAAACGAGTAATAGTTTTTTGGGAAATAGTGTACGGTTCTATAACAAAATTCCAAAGGATATTACCGATTTGCCTGATTGTGAATTTAAGCGCCATGTCAAGCGGGTTTTGGTCTCAAAAGGCTATTATAGAGTGGATCAGTATGTGAACGATAGTGATGTCTGGAATTGACTCATCTCTGTGCATCCATTAATTTTTTTTCCATTAAAAGTTTTTGTCATCTATGTAATATAGTCTAAATATTATATATATTAAAAAGATAAACCAGATCGAGTTTCTTGCCGGTTCTTCTCGATGACTGGGTTGTTTCCGAACCGGTGGTAGTTTTTGACGTTCATAAGTGCCTTATTAGGGCCTAAACTGAATAAAGTATTTTTGATTTGATTTGATTTGAATGTCTATCATTTTTTGATGATATATCACAGAAACCATGATCAGAGGACGCTGTTTCCTAAGAACTTTACATTCCGGCAGAACCAACTAAAAATTCTTCAAAGATACTGTGTGGTTTAGGTTCCCTACTTAATTACTTTGTTATTAATTTTAGAATGAAATTTTTTAGTTTTATCTTAATAAGAATATGACAGAGCTGACTCATTCAAAGTGGTAAAACTTAAAAATCCCTAAATAGAATAAAGAGAGACAAAAAGTGTTATTTTCATCGTTATAATTACATTTTTCCACTATCCTTGTCACGATGTTATACATCTATACTAATATTATAAATAGGTAAAGTTTGTAAGGTTGTAGAGGGTAATCTCAGGAACTACTGGTCCGATTTGAAAAACTTTTTCGGTGTTAAATAGCTCATTTATCGAGGAAGGTTATAGGCTATATATCATCACACTACGATGAATAGGAACAGGGCACCATTGAAGAATATTTCAAAATCAGGGTTTTTTCCTCATAAGAGCTTTCGTTGCGTGTTAACGTTAGAGCAAAGTAACTATCCCACGCGAACGGAGTCGCGGGCAGAGGCTTGTAAAATATAGTACGCATTGATAATCAAATCTCTGTTCTGCGAAACTATATTGAGCGCGGTCAAAAAGATTCGCAAGTACTGTACATCTGAGTAGTGTTTGTATGTCAAGTAATATGATATTCATTACCTAATAAAAATCCATCCAAGTACGTCAATTCAGAAAGAAGTTCATAACTTATCGCTTTTCCATCAGTGACTTCTTTTATATGAGCTCGCAATTTCTCTTGCAACTGTTGATTCACTGCCAACTCATGAATAGCAAAAGATAATAGTGTACTAGTGGTTTCATAACCAGCTATAAGGAAAAACAAACACTGTGCGTCTATTGTTTCGTCATCTAAATCTGGAAGACAGTAGTATAAAGTTGTTAAACTAACATTAAGTTGCAAACCAATTATTAGCCCTACAAACAATTGAAGTAAATTTTATAAGTTAAAGAAAATTTTAAAAAAGAAAAGAAAGGTGATTCAAACTTTTTTAAAACGAAATACAATATAGGTCCTTAAAGTTTTGTTATGAATAGTTTACACTGTTGCTTCCAATATTATTATAAAACAACGTCCCGAAGCGATCCTTTATTAGTAGTCCGGTGAAGCTGTTAAGACCTTGCTAGGTCAATAGCGTAATCAGTTCGAAAAAAAAGATCCTTTATAACGGATTTTTATCATATGCTCGAAAGGCATAGGCGAAAGGGTAGACAATCCCAAAGATCCAGAATTCAAACTATTAATAACAGGATTAATTATCACTTTACAGTGATTAATACAATTACAATACGTAAGGGATAAAGTCGAACGTATTAAGATCCGTTGCATGGTTTAGAAAAAATAAGGGACCGGACTTTGTTTTAATATTTATAGATGTTACATAATGTAATGACGAGTATCTTTACAATTTAATTTGAATTACTGTTCATTTTTTTTCTGTTCTGCAAACTCTTGGTCTGCATGTTTTTTGCTTACATTTTTTTTTTTATTGTGTACGTCGAAAATCGTATCTGAGAGCAACTATCGGGTGTTTTTTTAATTTATTTATTATTATTTTATATATTTATTTCTTTATTTTGTGATTTCATTTAACTGTTTACTGTTTTAGGTCTGATTTAATGACGTTATTGCCTTTATGGCGGTTTCGTTTTGATCCTCTATGGCATTTATCTTTAGATTATAATCAAATTGGTAATAATGTTAGGATCTATACAAGGGTATGCACTATTTCCAATATAATAACTGAGCCATAGGTACAACAGAGACAAAAGAAAACGTGGATTACTAAAAATACTTACATTTGGCGGAATTCGTGTTTTCCACTTTGTTCTTTTCTTTTTTTGCAAAGTCAATTAAAATTTGAAGGAAATCATTATGTCTGCAAACAAAGTTCTTATTTAGAATATGTTTATGGAGTTTTATGAAGATTTACAGTCGAATACCCCACATTCGTGGTTTTAATATACACGGCTAAGGAAATTGTGACCACTTTATATATTCGGGGCTGAACATTTTATTTTTCGAGGATACAAAATCATCCACATGTAATTAATTACTCTTTATAACACATAATAGGGAAATAAATATTAAAATATTGATTAATACTAGACATACCATGACGAATCAAAAGTCCGGTGTTAAACGTTCATATAAAAATATATAATAAGTAACATTTGCTTAGCTAGCACATAACTTTCGAGTTATTGAGATAAGACACAATGGTAAGTGTCAATAATGCAATGGTAGTTATGATTCAACTCGTATCACATATACATTTAGTGGACTGTTTTTGAAATGATTTTGTTCCAGAATTTGAAGAGAGCATTTAGAGAAAAATAAATTAGTCATTGAGGCTGATCTAATTTCGGACAATGTTCCGGGTAACCATCGCGAGCTTAATGTTATGTATCCGAAATAAATGACCTAATAAAAGACACAAGACAACCAAAAATGACAACATTTTTCCAAACTTTCACATAATCTAAATAAACTTACTAATCAATAAACAATTTAATAAGAATTTTATTTTATTTTTTACCTTGCATTCCTTATATTTCGTTACGAAATACCATGTAAAAGTTATAGAACTTATCTACGCCAATAAAAAGAATTTATTGTACGTCTCATAGTCAAGGGTGTTTTACGTGTAAAAAGTAGTAGGTACAAGAAAAATAATAATGAAATATTATAATCTATAATATAAAAATGAACCGATGAATGTGTTACTAAGAGCAAATCTCGAGAACTGAACTGATTTCGCTTCTTTTTTTTTTTCGAAATGAAAACGCTGTTGACCCGGAAAGGTCTTTACAGCTTCACCGACCTATTGAGGCGAGCGCTAAAGGCACTCAGTCGATTTGGGATATTAGAGCGGTACCAGATTACCCCCCCTCGGCAACGGCTCAAGCCTAGGTCCGTTTCCACGGCGTGGAGCCCTTTAGTACGCTGCTCACGCGATACAGTGACACAAAACCTTACATCACTGCTACAACACCACACACATCACCTATACACACGTGCACGCTTACACGCTGTTTTTCTTTTTCATAGAAATAAACGACAAAGAGTTCTACCCTTATTTTTCCTTATCCTATCCTATATAGTTTAGAAGAATTCTTCCGACACGAAATACATATAGGAGTTGTTGAGGCACGCATACTTGGTACACATGCATGTTTCAATAACTCACATACGTATATCTAGATAGCTTAGGTAAGGTTAACTCAGGTAGGTCGCGATTTTTGCACAAAACAGGCGACAGCCCAAGCCAAGGTGTACCGTGCACCCTTGTGTTGGTCGCCCAACGTGAGCAGCGTACTCAAGGGTTCCATGCCGAGGGAACAGACCTAGGCTTGAGCCATTGCCGAGGGGGGCCTAATCTGGTGTGCGGGAGCGAAATTTACACCCAGACCACGGCGGCGTGATATGTGGTTACACGGACGACGGCATGAACACTCTTTGTTTGGAGAGACAGGCTGGTACTGATCGTTCGCTGACGTGATCGATTTAGGAGGGTCGGTAAAAATTGGTCGCGGTCGTCTTCTATACTGCGCAGCGTAGGGTACGGGTTCATAGTTCGCGGCGGATACCACTAACGGGCTGGGATGATTCGCAGCTTTTTCGAAATAACTACGTGTGTGTGATTTTATATACGTCCAGACAGAAGGCATCTCCAGATCCCTGTGGAGATCCTTATTCCGGACATACCATGGGGCACTGGTGATTTTAAGTAGGGCTCGGTTCTGGAGAACCTGCAACTTATGTATACGATTTTGCACGTGTGCAAAGACCGGAGAACTGTACGTCATAATCGGAAGGAAAAATCGGACTCTTTTTTTGTTGTTTGTTATTGTCAGGAGAAGGTTCTTATGCAAAAAAAGCACGTATTTTAATATATTTAAGGCGGAACGGAGTTCGCAGGCTCTGCTAGTAGTAGTATAAATGTGATTTAATATATAAAAAAATGTATAATAAATGTAAATAAATATATAATATAAAAAAATAGTAATAAAAAAGTAAACGAAAACTAAAGTAAAAACTAAAAACTAAAGTAAAAACTAAAGTAATTTTTATTGGTTTAGTTTTTATATCTGGTATTTAATAATTTTACAAACAAAAAAATTACATATAATTGAATGTGGTTGAGTAGAGTCGTAAAAAAAATCTTAATTGACTTACCTTGAACTCGAGTCATTCCTTTCAGATTTAGCTGCTTTCAACATTCTCACCAACTCATCAGTAGATTTTAAATATAAAAATGGTATTCTTAGATATCTAATCAGCGTAGGCATAAATATCAGTAACATAAATATAATTATTCTTTTATGTTTAGGCATGTAGTCAAACTTTTCAGCCACCTGTATGAAAAGAAATAACAATAGTATGTAATTACAGCTAGACTATTAAAAATTATGATAATTCTTATATTTTCGAAATTAATACCTTAAAAAAATATGCATTTTCATTGCTAAGAGCGTCACACTTAATACCAAATGCACAAGTTCCTATTACTTCCAGTGTGAAATGTCCCATAGTTTGTTTCAGTTCCACTTCTTTATTCACTATAAAAATCAAGTCAATATTTTTCTTTGAAGCAAATGAACATACTACAAAATGGTTGCCTGTGCTAAAAAGTAAATTAATTAGTAAGGTCAATCAATTATATAACTAATATATGCTTGTGGTCTATTCTTTCATTAAATTGTATGTAGTTGGTAAAACCACGCTGAAGCTATTACTGGTTTCAGCATGAATGGGTCCGCTCGCCCGAGGTAGTACCACCCGACACACAAAAAACCGACGTGAAGTAACAGTGCTTGCATTGTTGCGTTTCGTTCAGTAAGTGAGAGTGACAGAGGACCACCTCCCGTCCCCTCCCTCCTCCTCTCCCCCTTATAGCTTCCTTTTTTTATTAACGTGGGGAAATCCCTAACGGATACCCACCCTCCCGGGAGAGAGGGTGGGTTATGTCCGACTCGCACGGACTAAAATTCCACGGTGTACCGTCGGCCGCATGTTAGGGGCGGCCAGGGACCGTTCTGACTCTCTTCCTGAGAAACCGCTCCTGCGGCAGCCTGGCAAGTTGGTCGCCAGGCGTCGTCCTACTATAGAGAGGCAACTGGGTACACAACCAGTCACCTCTTCTTGTCAGCCCCTTATACATTCCTCCCAAACACAAGCTAACAACGCACTTGCAACTCCACTGGTGTTCCAAGTGTCTATGAACGGCGGTGATCACTTAACATCAGGTGACCCGTCTGTTCATTTGCCTCCTATGACATAAAAAAAACGAATAAAATTCCATGTATAGAAGATGGTAATTAAAAATCACAGATAGTGTGGAATTTTAAATCATTGATTTAACCTGGCCATACCTTTTTTTACAAAAAACACTTCATCATAGGCTTTGCTTAGCATAGTAGTGCATTACACTCTATTTTTTTTTCGAACTGACTACGCTATTGGCCTTACTGGCCTTCACAGCTTCACAGTACTACTAAGGCGAGCGTTTAAGGCACTGAGTCGATTTTGTTTAGGTAACATGCTCAAGGGTGCACGGCACACCTCGACTTGGGCTATTACTGAAGAAAAACCCGATCTGACCTAGCTAAACTATTCTAAACTAATCATACATGTATTCATTTTTGGATTATGCAATTAAAAATTGCATGATTCAAAAACACAACATATAAATCGGAAAGAAACGAACTAAACTACTCGATTCAGTTCGAATAAGAGAAAAAAGTAAACCCTTCCACCAGTTTGTGTAAAGGTGCATGTTTGGATATCTGTGTGTATAATCGGTGTGGTGTGTACTGTATCGCGATAGCAGCATCTTTGTGATCACCCGGGTGATCTCGAGCAAAGATGCTGCCGAGATAACGCGACGTATGTGCGGGAGTGAAACGTGAGGGCCCTGCCTCGTGTCGCACGAGGGAAGGGTTCGCAACGTGGCCGGCCACGTGAATTCAAAAGATCTAATTAACAGATTAAACGAACGGCGCTGGCGCCGGTATCTAAAAATAGAAATAACGACATTGCTTATCGATTTTAGGGAAAGATAGATATAAACACCCGAATATAGTCTATCTTATATTGAGGTAAATTATTTTTTCGAGACGGCAGCGCGCGCAACCCTTTGAAGGGTAGCCGCGATGACGATCACTCTAATGGGACCTTGATTCGGATCATTTGCTATCTTTTGCTATTTGAGATCTTGTGAAAGATTAATAACTGGGCTAGCCAGTCCATGCCGGATAGTTTGAAAGAGAGGGTGGGGTCGGCCTGTGAAGGCTTCGCCGCCTGAGGATAAGGAGCAAGCTGGGACGCGATCTTAGGGGCCCACGGGGCCTGAGAGGCCCGTGCGGGGCGGAGGGGCGCACTAGGCGCTACCGGTGCACGAGATGTGCTAGGCAAGTTAAGAAAGGCTTCTCTAGAATTGAGAGGCGGAGGTCGGGGGCGGATTGACGCCGCAGGAGCCTTAGACGGCGAGACCTGCATGGCGTAGCGGAGTTGTTTTGTACGCGGGGCGCAGGGACATCAGCGATAATTCGCGGTATGGCCCACGCCGCGACACAAGACACAACTCGGAGTATCGGGCGAGTATTTTGAGCGAGAACACTCCTTAGTGGAGTGGTCGCCGAGACACTTAACACACCTGGGATTCAGGTGACCGTTAAGTGCGGAGTGTCCGTACACCTGGCAGTTGTGATACTGCGAGGGTACGGACGTTTTGCGAGGCAGCTCGACGGTAACGCCGGAGAGGCCGCAGAGGGTCGAAAGATTGAATATGGTTTTACCGTCCACGATGCGATCGAGAATAATCAACACCATGTCATAGGGCATTCTAGTGCGCGGGGAGCGCATACGGTGCACCTCTTTGACAGGGAACTTATGTTTCCTGAGGTCTTCGTAGATGTCATCAAATGGGATTTCTGAAGGGACTCTACGGATGACAATACGTAGCATGAGTGAAAAAGTGCATGGTTGAAAAAGGCAAACTTGTTGTCACGCAGGAATCGCGTGTGTTTGCGGTGGATAGTAGGAGTTGCTACCTTTACCTGAATACCCACGAGGGTACTCACGGCAGAGGTGAAAGGAGTGTCTGCTGCTTGCAACAGACTAGAGATTTCGACTCAGGACGCTCTGTCCTGGATCGTGACAGGAGGTGGAGGGCGAGGCTTCTTACCCATGACTGCGAGAGTCGCAGCTTTGAGCAAGGCCGGCCTAGGCGGTGCGGGAGTTGCCGTTGGCACTTTCGCGCCACCGACGTTCGCGAGTTTTGAAGGTTTAGCGCCTTCGTTCTCGGAAGAAGAGGTATTTTGGGGCTTATTGTGCGGACGTCAACGCCGCGTGACTTCGGTGAAGATGTCGTCACCGGGGGATCCTGCTCCATATCGGAGTCTGAGCCGGACGTCTCATCACTACAGGAGTGACGATTTGTCAACTCGAAATTGTTCGATTCCTCGATCCTAACTAGGACCGAGGGGGCGGGCATCGCGAGTGAGTGCTCGGTGCGATACTGCTTCGTCGTAGTTCTCGATCAGGTAGGGACAGTAGCTTCCGATGAAACCGCGGAACCTAACGAGTTCGGCTTCTAAAAGCTGAATCTCACTATGAGAGGCCATACCGGGGCAGGAGGGTGTCTTTTGAATTTAACGGACTCCGGAGTCGGGACCAAAAGGACACTGTGGGTGAAGTGCAACGCCGCACAGGGGATTTACAGTGCCTAGGGGGAGGCCCTTACACTTCTTTCTTCAGCTGCGTGATTATACGAAGCATGAAGCACGAAGCGAAGCACGAAGCGAAGCACAAAGCGCGCAGGCACTACGTGCTGAACTCCTGGAACGCGAACCGACGACACGCAGCACACAGAGAGCACGCAGAACGCACGGAAAAGTGCGGTTAGAATTGCACCGAAAAGTGCAGTAATAAATGTTTTAATTAGTAACGATGGGCGATGGGTCACTAGGCAACAATGTAACTCGAATACAATAGCGACGGCAATGATTCAATCCGCAACAACAACGCACACATCTGGCATGCAGGCGCTGCACGGCAAAAGTCGGGCACGCCGGTTGCCTACGTCGATTTCGACGCTATGTACATGTTGAACACGGCGCGCGCTAAAAATATACGTAAGATGCTCTGAAAAGAACGACCAACGATTGAAATTCTCGATTAAAACGTCGAAACGAAGCTCTGAATATGTGACGAATTACACCGGATACGTGTGTACGTGTGTCTAACACGACACGATGCGCTGGATAACCGTGGTGCAACGACTCGTTGTACTCTTCGCTATATAGGGTGCGCACTGAAAAGTGCGGTTTTTATAAGAAAATAATCGAACAGCACTCACAAATCACAGTAACATTACGTATTACACTGGAATTCAGTGTATCACTATACTCGCGAAAATCGAAATATTGCTCCGAGCGTACCGACACAACCGTCCCCGGCCAAACAAATAGGAGCGGAGCACTAATAAAGAATGTCTCAAAATCGGGCTATTTTTAGAGCATCCGCTGCGTGTCAGTGACAGTATATATGCGTTGCCATGGTAACATGATAACATTCTATCGGAAACACTATTAGGGTTTATTTTGTGTTCCTGTTCAAAAGTTTATTCTACGTTATTTTTAATTCCAATTTTTGATTATAAGTAGTACGTTGCTGTCGCAAACATTTTTAAAGTCTATTTTTTGGTGCTATTCTAAAAGGTTAGTAGTAATAATATTCGTCCACCAACACAGGCGAAGGAATTAATCCATACTGCCAATTCTGAAGTTGTCAATATAGGTAGTTATTATGTATTCTCTACCCGGTTTTCTTCTATGTCTAAGTTAATGTAAAGGTATAAGCGCCAAATCTTCTATATATAATATTTCGTAAATTTTTATCTATTTAATTTTTAAAACTCCAGAATACATGCTCCGTGGTATTATTTTTCATTCATTTCACTTATGCACAATAAACAAACCATATTACATAAAACGCCGCAAATTTATCACAATATAGAGTCAAATAACACAAGATTATGAATAAAATATAAAATCCCCTACATGACAGATTGAAATCGCGCCAAAAACTCCTCAAAAAGTTACTACTACTACTACTAGTACTACGTTAGTTTTGTTCCCAATTTTTGGTTTGTGATATATTATGTATTATAAGAATAAAATGTGTGTATATAATATTAAAATAAATACTTTTTGATGAATAAATATATCTGCGGTGCTACAAATATCAATATCTTTTTTTTAATTCTGTCGATATGTCTGTTTGTGTATTTGTTCCGGGTAATCTCCGAAATGGCTGAACCTATTTGAACGGTTTCATTTCTTAGAAATGACTACGCTACTGACCTAGCAAGGTCTTAACAGCTTCAACGGACTACAAGTAATATTTGAACGGGAATTCTACGGACAAGTAAGTAATTAGCTGTTTTATTTTAAGCTAGCGAGTTCAGCAGACGATACCCGCTCTAATATTAAGACAAACTATAACTTAACCTTGCCCTTGTCTTTATATATTGGTAAAACGGCATGAAGATGCGTTTTTGATCTTACCGCGAACAGACATATAAACATATAAGATTATAGATTATATATTCTCAAAACCTTAAATGTACAAATTTCGGCTCTTAGCTCTTTTGTTATAAGGATAGATTTATAAATTATAGGATATACATATAAATGAGATATATTTTTTTCATATAAGAACAAAGTTATTATGCAGTGGTCATAAAGAGAAAGAAATTACCATTATGTTTCAAATATTCAACCATCTGATCTGTGCACTGCTCTATAAGGGGAAGCATATTCTTCAACCGAGCTGAGCTAAATGCAGGTGTTAGTGTACTCCGAACTCCTTTCCATTCTGCTCCCTACTTAGCAAATTGTAAATATGAACAATAATAAAAGTAAGCATTACAAAATGTTAGAAAAATGAAAAAAAAAAAAATTGGTTGCCTGTAAAGTCGGTATACGGGCGAAAGTTTTACGTGACAACGACTTTGAGTGGTAAAATAATTTTCGTATAGTAGTCTCTCTCGCTCTTAGGCGGGCTAACCATGCCCGAGTGGAAGGGACGCGTGCCTCTCACTCGCTCTCATTGTGAGCGCATAACGTGAGCGGAGCGTAACGCAGTTTCTTGAAGTGTCACCCGGCAAACCAATTTATAAGACGTTGTCACGTCAATAACATGATATATTATGGAAAATTAGTTTCATTAATTTAAAGATAATTGAAAAAACAATTAATCTCAACTAACAAATATTACCTTCAACTTAAGAAGAGATCTTTTTAAATATCTTGGTTGTTCTATGTTTAGTAAGTTGCGGTCAGTGAAACAATCAGAGTCCTTTATTGTTATAGCTTTAATAAAGTCAGGGTCCAATATATACAGTAGTGGTTTTCGACCTTCAAATGTACCTATAATAATAATAATAACATCTTAGTTTTCATATAACACTTTAATTATTGTGGTTCAGCAAGACAAGACATCCTTGAACTTTGTAATTTGATAATTACAAAAATAATTCTCAGTCAACTTGTTTTTTTTTTCTCGAAATGCTATTGACCTAGCCAGGTCTTAACAGCTTCACCGGACTATGGTGTAAAATTAAATTTGTAATAACTATTAATAATATAAATAACTAGACATTCTAGTAAATTCATTCACATGGAATAGTTATTTTTTGCTAAAGTTACACACAGCAAAAGCACTCAAGAAAAAAAAAACGATTTTAAAATGTTCTTAAGTGATGCTCCGGGTGTGTCTTTTGAAAGGGGGAACCAACCCCTATAAAAAGCAACCCTTGATAATCTAAAATTCGTAGTTCGGTGAAGCTGTAAAGGCCTAGTAAGGCCAATAGCGTAATCAGTTCGAGAAAAAAAATTCCCAAATTCGAGACGCGAAGGGTCTACATTAGAAATTCAAATCCTGAAATTTGGGTTGAGAGGGGGTGGGAGAGGTGGGACAGTGGGGTAACTACCCTTCTATACCACTCCCCCGCTGCGGAAAGTCATAGTTACTGAAATATTCATGATTAAAATTTTTGAGGTTATGTCACCTCCGAACAATCATTATTAAAGTATTTTGCATAGAAAAAGGTTGTTTTTTTAATACAATACGAAAAGCGATCGCTGACTGCTCTCGCAGTCGGCAAGCGGTTTCTTTTTTTTTTTTTCGAGCTGCCTACGCTATTGACCTAGCAAGGTTTTAACAGCTTCACCGAACTACTAAGGCGAGCGCTTAAGGCACTCAGCCGATTTTATTTGGGCAACTAGCTCAAGGGTGCATGGCACACCTCGGCTTGGCTGTTGCCTGTTACATGCAAACTCGTGACCTAACTTAGCTAACCTAGCTAACTATTCATATATGTTTGAGTTGTTCAGACGCATATGTGTACCAAGCATACACGCCTCAACAACCCCTCCATATATTTTTATCGTAAAATTAGAGTTTTTTCAGTTCGATAAGGGAAAAAATAAAACCTATCCACTTCCATGTGTAAGCGTGTAGCGTGCACGTGTGTGGAGGTGATCGTGTAGTGTTGTAGCAGTGATGTAAAATTTTGTATCACTGTATCGCGCAAGTAACGCACTCAAGGGCTCCCTGCCGAGGTATCGAACCTAGACATGAGCCGCTGCCGAGGGTTGCCTAATCACCAGATTAGGCACCCCTAATACCAATGCATACCGCATACCAATGCGGGAGCGAAATTTACCCCCAGACTACGGCGGCGTGATCTGTGGTTACGCGGGCGTGGGCGTGAACACGCCCTGTTTGGAGAGACAAGCTGGTGCTGATCGTTCATTGCCGTGATTTCACCAGGAGGGTCGATTAAAATAAGTCGCGGATGTCTATAATAATGCGCAGCGGTCGGTACGGGTTCGCATTGTGCAGCGGATACCACTAACGGACTGGGTCCGGTTCTTCAATTTTAATTTTGTCAGTCACACTATAATATGAAAAATTAAAAGAAAGCTTCATTGTTTTGAATTTTAAAGTTAAAATTAATAATGTTGTCATTTGGTTAAGATGTTTATCCTTCCGTTTTTATTACGAAATAATGTTTAATAGTACTGAAAATTTCTATGGTATTTAGTTTCTATATTCTTTACCTTGAAAGTTTAAAGGAACGTACACTTTTATTTTGTTTTGAACTGGTTATTTTTGATACGTATCATTTTATTTGATTCTTAATCTGATTAATTGTTATTTTGATTCTTTAGGTTTATTAGGAATATGGAAAGCGTGTCTATTTTTAAATATTATAAAAATTGATTTTTCCAGAAGTCGATTATTTATTTTCATTAAAATCGATTATTATTGAAAGAAGAAACATCGGTTCCTAATTAATCGATTTTTTTCCATTAATCTCACATCCCTATGACGTCATTGACACAAGACGAAAACGATCGCGGAAAAACGTTCCGTTTGTCATACAAATAATTTATATTTGATTTTTTTATTTTTCTTTCTAAAATAATAGTGAACGATTATAAAACAACAAGAAATATGTATAAAACAATACAATTATTGTATTATAATCCTTTAAATGCACATCTGAAGGAAAAATGGCGTTCCGTTACACGTAACTTCAAACACATATATAAAAAAAAACTACGCATCTCCGCGGTCTGAGGGGCATGTCTTTTGAAATGGGTAACCAACCCCTATAAAAACAACCCTTAAAAACCTAAAATTCAGGATGTGAATTTCTAATGCCAAGCCGTACATAATTACAATTATTCATAATATGTGTAACAAAAAAGTTTGTGTGTAACATAATTATAAACTTACCACCTAAAGGGCCCCCTTTGAAGTTATCATAAATCTCCAATTGAAACTTATGAAACGAAGTCGTAGCTCTTATTCGTGGCCCCAAATTTCCCAATAAAATCACCGGTTTCAAAAATGGTACACCTTTCTTTTCGAAAAAATCAAATGTGCTCGTATAATAATAATAGAATAGCAGCAATGCAGTAAATAACAAAATGAGTCCCGAATTATTTCCAAAGAAGTAAAGCATTTTTTCTACATTTTCAAACAGCATTTTTTCTTTTATAATTTTCGAATTGTTTTATGAAATATATGTATCCGTAAGTACACAACTAAAGTCACACTTTCTTATACAAAAATTATTTACTGGTGTAAGCAGATCATTCATTGAAACATTATTTATTGAAAGTCGGACGTACGTGTTAAACGCATTTACCACGTCAGGCAGGTTCTTATAAAGCTATAATACTTATTACTCTGTGATACTTATATTGCTTACTCTTTGCACATTTGACAGCACACCGGTGCTGCCAAATTAATCGTTCCAACAGCGGCTATTAAATCTGAAAATACTAATAAAAGTTACTTCCCTAGAAATAGGCACTTCATTAGTAAATTTAATGCAAATAGGTACATAAAGTTTCAAATTTACTTTATTATAAATATAGAAAAGGGACCAATATGTTCAGCCCTATTAAGACTTAAATTTTTATAAATTTTACGCTTTGTAACATACAAATACAATTACAAGTATTACAAATGTAATATACAAAGACATAATATGTCTTTTTGCTTTATAATGTATATTACAAAGCGTTCGGAAGCGCGATCGTAACAACGATCCTATAGAAAGAAATGTGCTCGATAACAAAAAAAATGTATATCTTGTCGATGTTTTAAGACGCCAATGTATCGTGTAGTCCTAGCTGTATTATTATTCTGTGGGCTAGGGCAGTTGTTAAAATATCGATATATCGAAACATCGATATTATTATTTTAAAATACCAATATTTTTAGTAATAATTTTTGGCAATATATCGATATTTCGACATTAAAATTTGGATATCGGCGGTCGATATTTTTTTTATTCATCATCATTTTCTTAGGCTTAGGTTGTATAATAGCTACCTAGCACTCAGATGCATGCAGTATGACTGTGTCTTATACGCCTTCCCTATTAGCTTCAAGGGTATTCCGGGATCGCACGATTTTTTTTGGTATTATTAACGTGAGGAAACCCTTTTTGGATACGCCACCCTCCCGGGGGAGAGAGTGGGTTATGTTCTACTCCCACGAACTAAAAACCCACTGTGTACCGTCGGCCGCATTGTAGAGACAGCCAGGGCTCGAGCTTGCTCTCAAACCTGAAAGACTGCTCCTGCGGCAGCCTGGTAAGTGAACGCTGGATTTCACCCTACTGTAGAGAGACTACTGGGTACACGACTAGTAGTCTTCCCTTGTCAGCCTCACCCGTGCAATGAGGAGATGGGGCCGCCGACTCATCCCGTCAGGTTTGGATAAGGTGTTGGGAGCAAACGGGTATTACGCCGCAGCCCTCCCACTGCTCTTCTTTGGCGAAGAGGGCCACTTCGCGGATCTACTTCCCGGGCCCTATCGCATGGTACCATAAACATCTTTTGCCATTTCGTGAATCTTGCATTTATTGTATTCCTTCCAATATTGTCTACGCTGCCGCGTTTAGGATCAATGAACCAAGGTACCGGAATTCGAAGCATGCTGGTAATAGTAATCTTAGTCACTAGTGAAACAGCTGAGCGTATGAAATAAATAGAATTTTAAAAATCTCTTTCTGAAAAATATTCATCATTATCAGCCTATAAGAGACCCACTGCAGCATCGTAGGCCTCTTCCCGAAGGAAGGTATGGACACATCACCACACCAGCCCACGATGTATTGGCGATTTCAAACTCTGATAGAGCAAAAATTGTATATTTTCCCATATATAATAATACTACAAGAACATTTCTCAGGCTTACCTTTTCTCACGGGGTTTTCCTTCACCATCAGACGATACTGTTACCAATTTAAATGAGTAAATGTACGCGAATATTATAAAATTCGTTATTACACGACGGGGTTCAAATCCGCAAACATCGAAATGTTATTCCACTAGTGAAACTATAAACTACCACTACTTAAACGACGGTGACGAAAGTGCCAACGGCGACTCCCACACCCCCTAGACCAGTCTCGCCCAAAGCTGTGATTCCCGTAGTCACGGGTAAGAAGCCCCGCCCTCCACCTCCTGTCACGATCCAGGACAGAGCATCCTGGGTCGAAAGCTCTAGTCTGCTGCAAACAGTAGATATTCCTTTCGCCTCTGTCATGAGTACCCTCGTGGGTATTCAGGTAAAGGTAGCTACCCCTACTATTCACCGCAAACTTACGAGTTTCCTGCGCGATAATAAGTTTGCTTTTTTCACCCATGCGCTCGAAGAAGAGCGTATGCTGCGTATTGTCATCCGCAGAGTCCCTTTGGAAATCCCAGTCGATGACATATACGAAGACCTCAGGGAACAGAAGTTCCCTGTCAAAGAGGTGTACCGTATGCGTGAAGCGCGTGCACTAGAATGCCCTACGATATGGTGTTGGTCATTCTCGACCACACCGTGGAAGGTAAGAAAATATTTCATCTCTCGACCCTCTGCGGCCTCTCCGGCGTCACCGTAGAGCCGCCACGCAAAACGTCCGTACTCTCGCAGTGTCACAACTGCCAGGTGTACGGGCAGTCCGCACTTAATTGTTACCTGAAACCCAGGTGCGTTAAGTGTCTCGACGACCACTCCACTAAGGAGTGTCCTCGCACATAAGACTCCCCCGACCCTCCGAGTTGTGTCTTGTGCCACGGCGTGGGCCATATCGCGAATTATCACGGGTGGCCCGGCGCCCCGCGTACAAAACAGCCCCGCTACGCTAGAGAGGTCTCGCCGTCTAAGGCGCCTGCGGCGTCAACCCGTCCTCGACCTCCGCCTCTCAACTCTAGAGAGGCCTTCCCTAACTTGCCGATCTCGTGCACCGGTAGCGCCCGCACCTGCGCCTAGCGCGCCCCTCAGCCCCGCACGGGCCCCTCAGGCCCTTTGAGCCCCCAAGATTGCGCCCAAGCCTGCTCCTCGTCCTCAGGCGGCTAAGCCTTCACAGGCCAACCCCGCCCTCTCCTTCAAATTATCTAGTATGGACTGGTCAGCCCAGCTCTTAGTCTTCCACGAGATCTCGGAGATCTCCGCGTACGATGAAGTAGCAAACGATCCAAAACAGGGCCCTATTCGTGCGATCGCGAAGTTTCCCGCCATCGCGGCTACCATTCAAAGGCTCGCGCGCGCCACCGTCTCGAAATAATAATATTTTTTCTCAATATAAGATAGAGTAAACTCGCGTGTTTATATCTATCTTCCCCTAAAATCGATAAATAATGTCGTTATTTCTATTTTTAGATACCGGCGCCGGCGCCGTTTGTTTAGTCTGTAAATTCGAACTTTTCAATCCACGTGGCCGGCCACGTCGCGGCCCCCCTTCCTCGTACGTCACGAGGCAAGACCCTCACGTTTTACTCCTGCACATACGTCGCGTCATCTCGACAGCATCTTTGCTCGAGATTACCCGGGTGATCACAAAGATGTTGCTATCGCGATACAGTACACACCACATCGATTATACACACACACAGATATTCAGACATGCACCTTTACACAAACTGGTGAAAGGGTTTACTTTTTTCCCTTATTCGAACTGAATCGAGTAGTTTAGTTTGTTTCTTTCCGATTTACATATTGTGTTTTTGAATCATGCAATTTTAGCATAGTTTAGCTAGGTCAAATCGGGTTATTTCCGGTAACAGCCCAAGCCGAGGTGTACCGTGCACCCTTGAGCATGTTACTTAATCAAAATCGGCTGAGTGCCTTAAGCGCTCGCCTTAGTAGTCCGGTGAAGCTGTGAACTCCTAGTAAGGCCAATAGCGTAGTCAGTTCGAGAAAAAAAAACCACTACTTAAAAACTTGGTAACTTGGTGGACTAAAAAATATTGATACACATCATTATCATATTTAGATAAAACAATAATGATGACGAAACAATATGATTGAATAAAGTTTGTTCGAGTAGCTCTTAGAACTGTACTGTTATATTTTAAAACATTTATGGTATAAATTGTACAAATATACTGGATTAAAAACTGTAAATCAATGTCAAGCTGATTTACATTTTTTTAATAAAGCCGGTAGATATCGATATATTAAAATATCGATATTATTTTCCAATATATCGAAGTCCGATTTTGATATTTTTCTAAATACCGATATATCGAAAATCCGATATTTTTAAAAATATCAACAGCCCTACAGTGTGGGCCGGTCACCAGGTAGGGATGTATATTATTGGAAAGAAATCGATTAAATAAGAATAGTTTTTTTTTTTAATATTTTAAAATCGACTTGCTTTTCATATTTCAATAATAAACCTATGAGATTCATATTAACAATTTACAATATTAAGAATCAAATAAAATGATATGTATAAAAAATAACCAATTCAAAACAAAATAAAAGTGAATGGTATTTTAAACGTTCAAGATAAAGAATATACACACCAAAAATCATTATTCATACAAATTTTCAGTACTATTATACATTTTATCATAATAAAATTGAAATGATAAGCATACTAAAAAAATAACAACCTTATTAACTTTACGACTAAAAAAGTCGAGGCAGTCATAAGAACTGCCGACTGAAGTGAAAACTCAAAACAAAGAAATTAATGTGTTCTCTTTTAAATTTTCATATTAATTATAGTGTTATTGACAATATTTAAATTTCAGAATTTGTTTATTGAAATTATTAACAATAGTTTGGTTTTCATATCTATTGGCACTCGGAGCAATAATGATATACCTACAGTTTTATGAAGTCTTTTAATCAATCAAACGTATGATGAGCTGCTAAATATCAATATAACATATCGCTAATCTCACGCAAGCCGAGAAAGCGCAATTCGGATCGTAAGATATCATAACTCGAAATTACAAATTTATCTCTTGCAAAAGATATCGTTTATCGCGCCTAAAGAAGTTATCACTTCAAAAACTTTTCGTGACTCCTTTAAATAAAATACGTTCGTTGAGGTTATACATAAAATAAGTTATGAATAAAACAAATAGTTCGTGTCATAGTGTGAGTAATTCGCAGTCTTATAGAAAAACAATGAAACATGTATAACCAGTTAATTTCGAATGTATACAATAGATTATTTCCTAAAAGTAGCTTATCTTAGTTTGTAAAACTTATTGATGTCGAGTTTACCATAACACATTTTTTATTGTAGTTATTAACATATATGTTGAAGTTGTAAACATATGACTCGCATGACAGATGTTTTTAGTTTTCTTGAACAAATTTTCCAGAGAACAGTATTTTACTGTCATAAGAACCACAATAGTCATTATAAAATATAGTAACTCATGTTACCTGTAGACAGACAATGGAATGTTTTCATTCTATGTTATGTTTTAAATTTGTAGTTTTATAACACATTTTTAATTCTCTTCAATAGGACATGCATATTGCTGTAGTATTGCTCCTTTTCGTTATAAAATACATTCACCACCCGCTTTTAAGTGTTTTACGGTTAGAAGACTTGTTTATTGTTTATCAATACCTATATTGTCTCACTATGCTCACTCTTCACCTGTAAATAATATTGAACTTATTTCGAGTTTTTTTCGTCCGTCGCATAGATGTATATGAAAATCGAATTAAACTCGCAATTTATATAATCAATTTATTAAAAATCGATCAATTTTACTACGAAAATCGATTATAAGAAAATAATGAGTTTTTGACGGAATTTTAGTCTGTCATGTAGTGGATTTTATATTTTATTCATAATCTTGTGTTATTTGACTTTATATTTTGTAAATTTGGTGGTGTTTTACGTAATATAGTTAGTTTATTGTGCATAAGTGAAGTGAATTGAAAATAGTACCATGGAGTATGAAATTCTGAGATGCCACAAAAGCTCCCTAGAAGATTCTAACAAGGGATCTACCATCTTGTTAAAATATTGACTCGCACGACGCTTAAAATTGAAGTGATCGCATGAAGCTTGTAATATTATTTACTGCGCGATAATGGCAGTAATAATCTGAAAGATTGATTGCCAAATTTAAACTGAAAAAAAAAACAAAATTATAATCGATTTAAATAAAAAACTTATTATTTAACATCCCTATACGACTAAAGACACTATATACATACTAGAGTTTCAATTTTTTTTTCTCGAACTGAGTTCAATTCAAAGAGGTTCAATTATTTTATTACCGTTTTTTGTTCCGCTAATGTGGTCTTTCGTCAATGATATTAGAAGTATACTAATATCATTGTTTTTCGTATCACTTTTTCAGACATAAATGTAATGTTTACCCATTATGTTTTGTAAAGTATTCGTAGTGTAAAGTTTGTTTTATTATTTTATAATAAGCGATCGATTTAAAAATAAATTATGTCGTCTGAAAATAAGAAGATGAAGGATGATCACATTTTAACTGTATTTATTTGCGCAGCTTCTATACCACTATCAATGTCGATGTGGATTATAAATCATATATATTCAAAATATATTGCAGAAAACAAAGGATTCGATGGTAATGTGTAATTGTAGTCTTAAAAAAAAAAACTTTAAAACTGTATTTATGTTGTCAAATACTGAGGTTCAAAATTCGGCTTGGCATTAGAAATCCGCATCTCGAATTTTGGCTTATTAAGGGTTGCTTTTTATAAGGGTTGTTTCCCCCTTTCAAAAGACGCCCTGTCACTCCGCGGGGGCTCGTAATTTTTTTTAACATGTGTTTGAAGTTATGTGCAATGGAACATGATCTTTTCTTCAGAGGCTCATTTTTAAGGTTATCATACAATAATTTTGTTATTTTGTACATATTTATTATTGTTTTATAATTATTCACTATTATCTTAGAAAAAAATTCAAATATACATGATTCGTATGGCAAACTGATTTTTTTTCCACAATCTTGTGTTTTTTATTTTATTAGTTGTTATAATATTTAATCCATAATTCAACTGTCTCAATCACAGAAAAGAATATAATATAAATTATTTGTATGATCATGCAGCCCCCATATATAAGACAGGCAAGCAAACACAGCGAGCAAGTAAACTAATCCAAGCAAATCTGACTGAGATACATTAAGTTAATAGCCCAGTCTTAATCCTCTATGTAGGTTAGTATTGCGAATCAATCAAATTCCTTGTTGTTTTACACTGGACATTTTTCCAGCAATTATTTCTGCTTTACTTGTCTATAGATATAGTATAGTACAAACTGTTTTGTTATAACTTAAGAATCACCAAATTGTTAATATAAAAGTCACCAATGATTGTTCAGAAGTGGCACCACATCAAAACTTTGATCATGAATATTCCAGTAACTATCACTTTCTGTGGCGGGATGAGTAGAATAGAGGGAGAGTCAGCCCCTCCCCCACCTCTCTCACCTCTGCTCAACCCTAATTTCAGGATGCGAATTTCTAATTTAGCCCCTTTGATTATGTTAGCAATATGCTTTTTCATACTAGTAGATTCAAATATACAAAAGATATATATGTATTATATTAGCAGTGCCTGCGGATGTAGTTCTGCCTTGATAATTTAAAAAAATCCTAAAAGCCAACCACAGCCACTTACCGGGTCCAATTGTGAATCTAAACCATTGTAGGAACCACTGGAACACACAAAATTTCAATAAAATTGGCCCAGTCATTTAGGAGGAGTTCAGTAACATTCACACATACGGTAGTCCGGTGAAGCTGTTAAGACCTTGCTGGGTCAATAGCGTAGACATCTCGAAAAAAAATACACACATACACTATAAATTGATATATAAGTTAGATATACTTTTTCCAGAACCATTAGTCATATCTCCTGCAAGATGGATGGTGTCATGTTTTATTCCAATCTTGGTTGCTGTCTATGGATATAAAAGAAAGAGTGTAAACCTAGGTGGAGCTATATTTGGTTTTATGATAGCCTTTGTCCTCACTCTTAGTAATTATGGTTTCTTGGCGGCATTATTCACATTCTTTATGACATCTTCTAAAGCAACAAAGGTTCGTCCACACTTAAAAAGAAAGATCGAAGCTGATTTTAAAGAAGGTATGTTTTATTATATTTCTAGGTAATTTCTGTATTCTCATCTATCAAGTGTAATATATTTAGGTAAGGATTATTTTGTTGCTTATCTAAAATTTTTATAGAAAAAAGTTTTTTAGATCCCATAAGTAACTTAGCACCATAGTTCACTATTAATTTTTATTGGCTAGTTATTAAAAACAATTCTTAATATAGTGAAACCAATTAAAACAAGCAAGAACTTGTCTCTAACAACCTATTTTCAAAAGTCTTTTGTAATTGAGTAACTTTTAAATGAATTAATTATTAGAGATCATATGCTCCCAAATTACACCATTCTTTTGACCGCTCTGATTATGGCTGCTCAGAACAAAAATCTAGGTATAAATACATACTACAAAATATGCATAATATGGAAGCAACTTAAGCACAAATGAATGTAAATTTTAGATACCTGTTATAATATTTCGACCTTATTGAATATTAAACTCTTCACAATATTATGAGCACATCTAAACTTTGGCTTTATTCAAAACAGTCAAAAAGATCGAGGAGAATTAATGTTTTTTATATTTTAGCAATAGTTGATAATAATTATGTTGTCTAATAAAGGGTACTTTGGTTGCCTTATTCGTTAAGAGAGAAAGCAGAATAGGACCACTGATGGACCACACCATACGCAACTTCCTCCAGGCGAACCTGAACCACTCCGCCGCTACACAAGATTTACTCGTGCAGTCAGTGACGGAGTGGGATATCGGGCTCGTGGTCGCCGCGGAGCCAGACTACGTTCCCTCCCAGCCACACTGGGCTGGGGATCGGACTGGTTCCGTGGCGATCGTGGCCGGCCGAGGTTCGCCCCTAGCGGTAAGAGAGAGGGATGTCGGGTTCGTGGCAGCCGTCTGGGGAGAGTACGCCATTGTAGGGGCGTACTTCTCCCCTAACAGGCCCCTGTGGGAGTTCGAGAGGTTCCTTGGCTCTCTGCAGGGAGCTGTTAGGCGGCTGTCGCCGCTCCCCGTGGTCCTCATGGGTGATTTAAACGCTAAATCGAGGATCTGGGGAGCGGCAGCCACGAACCTGAGGGGCGTGGCCGTTGAGGAGTGGGCAGCTGAAGTGGGGTTGTCCCTCCTCAACCAGGGGGACGTCCACACGTGGAGAGTGCTCGAGGAGGTGGAGACCCTATCGGACCATCGATATATCAGGTTCGAGGTCTCCACCTCCCAAACCGGGATCGGCACCGCCCCCGGAGGGGCGCGGAGTTCCCCTGTTGGGTGGTGAGCCGCCTCAACCGCGACCTAGCAGAAGAGGCGGCCATCGCCCAGGCGTGGGCCATGCCTCCCTCGCAGGATGGTGTCGACGCGTCCGCAGCCCGCCTCCGTGGTGCTCTCACGGAGGTTTGCGACGCGTCGATGCCGCGGAGCGTGCACCGCCCAGACAAACGGGCGGTGTACTGGTGGTCGCCGGAGATCGGTGATCTCCGGGCGGCCTGCTCCGCGGCCCGGCGGCTGTTTGGGCGCAGTCGCCGACGGCGGCACCGGGACCCCGAGGTGGAGACCCGGCTGTATGGCAGCTATAGGGAGTGCAGGAAAACCCTGCAGGCTGCCATCAGCCGGGCGAAGGAAGCGGCATGAGAGGAGCTGCTGCAAACGCTGGAGGGGGATCCTTGGGGGCGCCCGTATCGGCTCATACGCAATAAGTTACGTCCCTGGGCGCCCCCGGTGACGGAGACCCTTCAGACGGAGGTGGTGGCGAGGGTCGTGGGAGAATTATTCCCTGACCCTCCGCCGCTACCTGCTCCTCCTATGCCTCCGCCTCGGCGGAAGTCGAGGGGATGCCTGACAGTCCTCCCCCAATTACGGAGGAGGAGATAGGGAGAGCTGTCGAGCGTCTCCTCAACCGGCGGAGAGCGCCTGGCCCTGACGGGGTCCCGGGCCGGGTGCTCGGCATTGCGCTGGGTCATCTCGGGGGGTGGCTTCGGGAGCTGTTCGACCGGTGTTTGGCGGTCGGACGGTTCCCAAAGTTCTGGAAGCTTGGGCGGCTCAGCCTGATGGCTAAGGAGGGCCGACCTCTGGACTGCGCGTCCGGTTATCGGCCCCTTGTTCTGCTGGACGACGTCGGGAAGGCACTGGAGAGGGTCATTGCTTCCCGGGTCGTCTAGTACCTGGAGGGAGTAGGGCCAAACATATCGGACGCGCAGTTTGGCTTCCGGGCAGGGCGTTCCACAGTGGACGCCCTGTGCCTCCTAAAGTCGCTGTCGACGGAAGCGACCTCCCAAGGGGAGAGGGTCTTGGCGGTGTCCTTAGACATCGCCAATGCCTTCAACAGCCTGCCACACGGAGTCATACAGGAGGCTTTCCGATATTTCGGAGTGCCACCGTACCTGCGGCGGCTGTTGGAGGCGTACCTGGAGGACAGGGAGGTCGCCTACGTCGACGGCGACGTGCGAATGGTCCGGCGGGCTACAAGGCGGGGGGTTCCACAGGGGTCGGTCCTGGGGCCGCTCCTGTGGAACATGGGCTACGACTGGGTGCTCCGTGGCGCGCTCCCTTATGGAGCGCGCCTAATCTGCTACGCCGACGACACTCTAGTCGTAGCCCGGGGTGAGGAATGGACGGAGGTGGAGCGCCTGGCCACGATGGCCACAACCCTCGTGGTCAGGCGCATAAGGAGGTTGGGCCTCAGGGTGGCCCTCGAAAAGACCGAGGCCATACTCTTCCATGGGCCTTGGCGGGGGCCACCACCTGGGGCCCACATTATGGTGGAGGGCGCCCGGATTAGGGTGGGAGCCCAAATGAGGTACTTGGGCCTCACCCTGGACGGGCGCTGGCGGTTCGAGCCCCACTTCGCGCCACGAATTGCTAGGGCGGCGGCGGCACTCGGCCGATTGCTCCCCAATATTAGGGGGCCGGGGGCCAGGTGCCGGCGATTGTACATGGGAGTCGTGCGGGCGATGGCCGCTTACGGGGCACCGGTCTGGGCAGATGCCCTCGATGCCGCCAACGTGCGCGCGCTTCGCAATGCGCAGCGCACGGTGGCGCTGAGGGCGATCCGGGCGTACCAGACGGTGTCCTCGGCGGCGGCTTTCACGCTCGCCGGCTCCCTTCCTTGGGAGCTGGAGGCAGGAATTCTCGCCGCCGTATACTAATTCACGGCGGCGAGGAAACGTAGTGGGGAGCCTCCGGCTCCCAGGGAAATGCAGGCCAAAAGGCAGGAGCTACGGGAGGAGGTGGTAGAGCGGTGGATGCAGGACCTGGCGGACGCGCGCTTCGGGACGTACACCGTCGACGCCGTACGCCCGGTCTTGCGGGAGTGGATTGGGAGGAGATGGGGCTCCCTGTCGTTCAGGCTGGTGCAGGTGCTGACCGGACACGGTTGTTTCGGGTGGTACCTGTACCGGATCGCTCGCAGAGAGCCGACCGCCGCCTGCCATGAGTGCGGCGCTGAGAAGGATATCGCGCAGCACACTCTCTCTGAGTGTGTTGCATGGGAGGTGGAGCGCCGCACTCTGGTGGCGATGGTGGGGGAGGATTTGTCGCTGCCGAGCGTGGTTTCGTCCATGCTCGGCAGCGAGCAGGCGTGGCGAGTAGTGGCCTCCTTTTGCGAGGAAGTCATCTCGCAAAAGGAGGTGGCGGAGAGGGCCCGCGAGGCGGACCCCCTCAGTGACCGTCTTCGCCAACGGAGAACCGGCAGGAGGAGGCGGCGCTTCGCCCAAATCCTCCTGCCACCGTAGCCGGACCTGAGGGGATGTAGTCGGGGGGCTCATCCCCTCATTGCACAGGTCCGGCGGACGAGGGGAGGCAGCTGGTGTGTACCCAGCTGCCTCTATATAGGTAGGAGCCCGGCGGCCACCTTCCGCCGGGCGGACCGTTGGGGCGGCTATCTAAGGGGAATAGCTTAGAACGATCCCTTGCCGCCCCAACACTACGGTCGGTCGGTACACCGTGGGGTTCTAGTCTGTGCGAGTCGGACATAACCCACCTTCTCCCCCGGGAGGGTGGTTATCCATAAGGGATTTCCCCACGTTAAAAAAAAAAAAATAATAATAACATATACTGGGCTAATACTGTATGTGTTGTTCATGGTAATTGCATTATATAGTGCATATTGATTGCTTCACTTCTACAAGATGTGTAAAAATGTTATTAGATTATGCCAATATATAATGTACAAACATTGTGCTCACCAAATTTATAATTAACAATGCATATGTAAAAGTATATATACTATTATGCATATAAATAACATGTAGATATACAAACTGGTCGATGACAAATGCACTTTGGCATTCAATGGTATGATTTTTGGTTAAGTTAATATTATCTTATAATTTGATTATAGATGGACAGAGAAACTGGATTCAAGTAATGTGCAACTCGGGTATGGCAACTCAACTTGCATTGTTGTACTTACTTGATGTTGGTGCATCTGAGAGGCCAATAGACTTTATAAAGGACTACAGAGCATCTTGGCTTTCTATCGGAGTTATGGGTGAGTTATTGAATATACAAAGAAATTATGTGAAATTCAGTAATGTACACACATTTACACAGAAGCTTTTGTGAATGATATACTTGTTTATAAATAATTTGTTTAACAAAGTATTCAAGTTGTGTAAAGGCCAGTCAGAAGAAGAGAATATATATTTACTGGGACAGCAAATTAAAAGTGGTTGAACCCATGGAAATATTCGATTGTGGGAGTACTACATTCACACCTTAACCTATGTTTGCTGCATAGAAGTGTTAACTACTGTGTTTCGGCTTGAAGCGTTTGGTTGGCAATATGTATTGTCACATGAATTAATCTAATTTGGTTTTACGAAGTAGCAACCCATTATTATTGGTCACATGAATTAATCTAATTTTGTTTTACGAAGCAGCAATTATTACTGGCCTCATAAATTATTCTTTTGGAGTTGGCTGTACATAGACATATGTCGCAATGATCACCAGAACGTAAATGATTATTAAAATATTTACACCCATAGGGTTATTAAAAGTTCTTGCAGTAAGTAAAATGTTTATTCACCAAGTTGCATTTAACTCAGTTTATTTATCTTCTACAGGTCTCATTAGATTAATATTTTTATACTTTTATAGGTTTTAGCATTCCATCATAATTTCAACTTATTTTAAATGAAGGTGTCGTCCAAGACAGTAAACAGTAAACGTGATAAATGTAGAAAGACTAGTTCTCAATTCTCAACACTGACAGATGTTTCATAAGTGCCGTTTTAGGGCCTACATTGAATAATGTTTTTTTTTTTGCTTTGTAACATAATTTTTTAATAATTAATTAATTTTATCTTGATATTTAGATGGACTTAGAGAAAACCCTACTACCATGCTATGTTTTCAATACCATCTTTTTCTACCATAAGGTCTGATTCATTAGCAAGGGTTTCAAATTATAAGGAATACATATCTATAAGGTTTGAAGGTGGTAGAGACATGCTGAAGCTATTACTGGCTTTAGCATGAATGAGTCGGTTCGTCCGGGTTAATACCACCCTCTCACAGAAAACCAACGTGAAGTAACAGTGCTTGCATTATTGCGTTTCGTTCGGTCAGTGAGAGCGCCAGAGGCCCATTTCTCCTCACTTTCATCCTCTCATGTTCCCTTCCCCCCCCCCCACCTTCCCAACGCAGGCTGGCAACGCACTTATGTCTGTGGACGGTGGTGATCACTTAACAACAGGTGACCCACCTGTTCGTTTGCCTCCAGTGATATAAAAAAATGTTAATTGATGGTGTATCTGAACACGCTAAATACTAAGCCACCATTGATTTATGTTTGTTGTCTGACCAGTTAAGCAGTTAATAAAATAATTGTTGACAGGTGTATTCGCATGCTGTAATGGTGATACTTGGGCATCAGAATTGGGGACAGTTTTTTCAACTTCTGATCCATTTTTAATATCTACATGGAAGAAAGTACCAAAAGGTAC
This sequence comes from Antheraea mylitta, assembly GCA_014332785.1. Taxonomy (NCBI): domain Eukaryota; kingdom Metazoa; phylum Arthropoda; class Insecta; order Lepidoptera; family Saturniidae; genus Antheraea; species Antheraea mylitta. The sequence continues at coordinate 6,726,637 of JACEII010000025.1, read as the reverse complement.
AAATGGGGGTGTCACGTTGTTAGGAACGGTTTTTAGTACAATTGGAGGCCTACTAGTGGGATTTAGTCAGTATTGTGCCATTTACTGCTTCTCAGACCAAGTTCTTTGGGCTTATGCACCACCGCAATGGCCTATGATTGTTTTTGGTGCTCTGGCTGGGTTACTGGGTAGCCTAATTGATTCTATACTGGGTGCTACATTACAATATTCTGGTAAGTGTTTATGATTTTTAACAAACATACCAGTACCATAAAATAAATAGATGCAAAAGGTCAGTACTAAATGACCTCGATTATATTTACCTACCCTCTTGGTTTCCCTTTTTTTTCTCACTTTGCATTGACCTAATATATACATGCAAAAGCGTGATGCTAAAAAAGCTTCAGGAAAAATTAATTTGTTTGCAATGTTGCCAGGTATTTATTAAAAAATACCATATCTTTTTTAGTCCAGTAAAGCTGTTAAGTAAGACCTTACTGGGTCAATAGCCTAGTCAAATCGAAAAAAAAAACCATATCTACAGTCCTTTGTCAACATTCTTGGCTGCTCTAAATAGAATCTTGAATTTGGGCATATAAAAGTCCCAAGTTTTTTTTTAAATATAAGTTTTTTTTCTTCTATATTTTATTTAGGGACTTTTATCAGTTTATGTAGTCCCATTGTTCTAGTAACATTTTACTTCATTGAATCAACATTACATACCTAAACAGTTTCTAATAATGTATTTTTTTTTTATTTTCCAATCTCACTTATGTTGTTTTATGTTAAATTATATTATTTCCAGGATTAGATGAGAATGGACGAATCGTGAATCACTCTAGTCAAGCAGTGAAACATATTTCTGGCAGAAATATCTTGGACAATCATAGTGTGAATCTAATATCGACTGTTATCATGGGTATTCTAATGCCCACACTGAGTAAAAATTTATGGCCGTTATTTTAAATTGTATATTTAAACCTTCTACGGTTTAAACATTCTTTTTTATGTTGTTAATATTATTTTCTTCTATGCAAAAAAAGTAAATTTAAATAATTTACATGTGTTAAGCAATAAAAATGATACCCTTTTTTTATAATAACGGAATTGATCAACGGCGTATCAAAGAAAATTGGTTATAGGTCATAATATTGTATAATTTTTAATTGTTTATCTTAATTATTAAATTATATTATACTCATATTTTATGTAAAGAAGACTAACTTAGTAGGTTATTTATATATTTTATTATTGTTTTTAATAGATATCTTTGTAGAAATTGCAATGAAATATTTACACACTAACAATTTTTATGATATGTTGAGTCTACTCCAGTACTTTTGATCTATGCAGATAGTTGAGGGTGTAAATTAATTCGGTAAAGAATACATGAATTCGTGTCAGATTTTATCAGTGTTTTTATGATATCCATTGTGTTCTTAGTCGCCGTCCATCGGTACTTATTTTTATACATTTGAATACTATTCATAGTAGATAAAGCTAAGATTCCGATCTTGATAATATTCACTATTTTTTTTGTTTCTGATGCTCACTCGCACGACATATTCTCCATGACCCCGCAATTTAACTTTTCACTTTGCTCGCATGACAAAAAAAGGTGTATGCAGTTCACACGCAGTTGAAGTGAAACCTTTAACAAACGATAAAATATTCATGCAAAAAATACACGTGAACATTACAGCCGTTATGACTCATTACGATCGCCCTTTCCCAAGACTTCACAATACAAAGTCGTACACACATACGTACAACGCTCGGAAACAAAGCAAGTACGAGATAATGCAAATTTAAAGAGCACTATATCATTGTACGAGTATTCTACGTCATTCTCTCGCACGTTATATAATGTATAAGTTTGTATCTTTTAAATATCGCTCTTTTGTTTCATAGCTTACTTTGGTTTCATTGAGTTTTAAATTACGAGGCTAAAAGAACGCATCTCATTGAGTTTCAAGTCGAGAAGCTAAAGAAGGTACCACTTCAAAAGGGTGGCATTCAATGAGCCCGAAACCGGAACTGTGACGTGAAAAGAAGAAGGAAAAGAAACTTGATCACTTTGTGCAAATATTAATGATAATATCACACGACATTCGGTGCTGGCAATTGAGAGGCATAATAAAAAATTGTAAACTCGAATTGTACTTAGAAATTTATATTTTTATAATAAATACTTATAAATTGTTGCTTTTGTTTATATTTTTTTATTAGGATAACTGATAAAGATGTGTAATGAGATATAACAGGTATAAGGATATTAAGTCCTAATGTACACAGTAACAAATTTAATTAACTCAAAGACTTTTCATTCTTATTATGACAATCAAATCAAGTATGTATTAACATAAAGGGTCTTATGTTTTCAAAGCTCCAACAATATGATGAATCCCTTATATTGTTATAACTTTCCAGAGAGTTTACTGGCATCTCGGAGTTCATGCTCCGTAGTAGTATTACTCATTCTCTTAGGTACAAGAAACGAGCTATAGTATGCAAGACGAGTAGTCCGGTGAAGCTGTTAAGACCTTGCTAGGTTTAGCAAAGTCGATTCGAAAAAAAAAATATGCAAGACGCCAACAAAAATATATATATCGTAAAACAGTCCAAAATTAAGATTGAAAAAACAACAAAGATCTCGTTAAAAACTCTTTTATCAAAATCGATAGACTTATTTGTTCCAGATAGCGGTTTTTTTACGCATAGGTACTCTGAATGAACAAGACGTCGGTTGAGAGAGCTGACCGCGATTTGGTACTTAAATTTAGAAATGAAGTTACAAATACGCTTTGCAAAAATGAACTGAGAATTTTAATTAGTAGGAAAAGTACAAGAGAAAGTTTTATAGACTTATGTCTACAACTTTTAAAAAAGGTTTAAAAAAATTAACAAATAAATTGAGTGTAATAAGCTTTAGTAAATAGTTTATTACGAATTATAAGAAACTGTACATATACAATTTAAGGTTCATGGTTATTATGTAAATTAGTTTTATTTTATCTATGTTAAGTCCTTTCTTAAATGAAAAAATAAATAAAGAAAACAATACAAAAGAAAAAAAACATGTATATAAGAACATACCCATTAACACGGGTTTCTATATATCATTTTTTTTTCTCGAACTGACTACTCTATAGACCTAGCAAGGTCTTAACAGCTTCACCGGACTACTATATATATCAACGAATATACCCATATATGTACGTAGTGGTTTAATTTTTGCACCACTTATTAACAAATTTCAACTTCTAAAGTTATAATTTTACCCTTTATATCACAGCATATTAAAAAAAGTTCTAAGTTTATCACCGAAGTTTTTAACGTGATCTTAGTTTGTCATGTAGTGGATTTTATATTTTTTTCATAATCTTGTGCTATCTGTCTCTACATTTTGTAATATGGGTTGTGTTTTACCTAATGGTAATATAGTTCAGTTACTGTGCACAAGTGAAGTGGATAGGAAATAATACCAAGAAGCATGAATTCTAAAATGCCACAAAAACTACTTTATAAGTTCTAACTAGGGATGTAGTCCGGTGAAGCTATAAAATCCTGTTAGGTCAGTAGTGTAGTCAGTTCGAAAATAAAATCTAGCCATATAGCTACCATCTTCTTGCAACATTGAAATTATTACGAGACAATTACTCCGGAATTGGTAAATAAGAAATTACGTCTGACTTGGCTGCATGGTCTAAATTCTTTTGTCTTTTCTGAAGAATGGAAAAGAAAACAAAAATATATTAGTCACCAACTTTAATATTGGCAGTATGGAATAGTTCCTTCGCCATGTCTATTGGACGTATATGATTACTACTACTGTCACTGTCAGCTTTGTGTCAAAAGGAGAAGGTGGATTCAATTTTTAGACACATATTTTTTATTCAATTTTGTAGTAAGAAATGAAATACGTCGATCAATAAAAATTTAATTTATATATAACAATGAAACCGCTTATAGATTTCGATGAGTGTCTCAGAGACTCCCCTAAGTTTAGGTACTGTGTAAATAGTTAAAACTAAATGTTTGTACAAACGTAGAAAGTGAAAATTAGTACGTGTTGTGAATGTTGACCATTGTGTTGTTATCCTGTTTGTTTTTGTAGGGAGCAACTGGAGACAGAGGAGGCTAGTATCGATGCTCTAGAACAGAAACTGGATAAAGTTTTAAAAGCGTGTTCATCAATGATAGAATCGGGCAAAGTTTACATGACTCACAGAGGGTGAGTTCTGTTTTATATTTGTTTATATTATGTATAATTTCTAGTTATCATATAAACTATGCCGAATGTTATGTTGTTTTTAATCTGTGGCACACTAATGTTATGTACTTTTTTATATTTTTAATACTTTGTTTATTATATATTTTTTTAATATTCTGTTTTTATAATATATTCATTCAGAATTTATATTTACATATTAGATACAACTGAACTTGATTTTGTTAATCACTTTATGAATATTTAATATATATAGTGATTTAATATTACATTTTTATTTCTTATTAACCTGAATCTCTTAAAAGAGTTTATAATTTTTATTACAATAATTTTAAATATTACACCAATTTTTCATAATAATGAAATTAGGTTTTTGTTCTTGTTTTGTTTACATGATTAATTGAACATAAGAAATAACTATTTTCTTATCAAATTACATTAGGATTATCATTTTTATGGATGTTTTCTTATATTGTTGATTATAAATACAACTTTAATTATATCAATGTCATTATGTATGTTCAATGATAAGATCATCATTAACAACAGTTTTCATTTGAAATATGTAATACTAGGTAATTTAATTAATTTATATGTACATAAAGGCTTAAATTAACTTAATTGTATTTTATCTTTCATAGTGCATTTACAAATGCACTATGGGATCTGACGGGAGGCTTCTCAGAAGATCCAGCAGTAATGGCTACTCTCAACCGAATGATACACGCAATGCAAGAGATGAACAAATTCCATTCAATTTTGTTAGATCAAGCTTCTAGGACTGTTTTGAAGAATCTCACTGCATTTATTAAAGTGTAAGTTCATTTTATGTGTTGTATATATTTTTTAAAGAGTTACTTATTCATAATGTGCACATTTAATTACTGTTTAAGTGGTTTATTGTTAACACTTTATATTCTTTGACGTAAACATTATCTTTATTTGGATATCAATGCAAATATGTTCAACTGTTTAAAACAAATGTGTTTTCTTATTAATTTATTCATATAATAAGCTTGTTCTAAAAGCAAACATTCACTATATGTATAACCTAATATAGCAAAGTTTTGTATGTATGTTTGAGTGAATGAAAAAAAAAAAATTTGGCACACTGATGTAAACTTTGTAAAATATTACTTATAATTTCAGAAGTTTGTTTTTATATCAAAGTAGGTAAACCAACTGGTGGGTCACATGATATCAAGTGATCATCACTGTCTATAGGCACTAGCGTCACCAGGGGAGTCGCAAATGAGTTGCCACCCTGTATTGGGGGGGAGGAAGGAAGAGGAAAGGCGGAAGGTGAGGAGAGGTAGGTCCCCGGTGTTCTTACTGACCGGTCGAAACGAAACAATGCAATCACTGTCACTTCACGTATGTTTTATGTAGGTCAAGTGGTACTACTCCTTGTAAGCACACCCATTCCTGCTGAAGCCAGTATTAGCTTCAGAGTAACTCTACCACCTACAACCTACCTTTGAAATGGATATATCTATATTCAATGGGTTATAAATTTAAATTGAAAGAAAAGAATAATATTGCTTTATTTTCTTATTACTTGTTAATAGAAAAATTTATGTAAGATTGGTATCATACAATTTATAATGTATATTTCCCTCAAACTATTGTTTTCATGTGTATAATTCTTTAATTTTTTTATACAGCCCATGTTTTTTTTTAATAAGAAGTAAGAATAGCTTTATTACTAAATTGTTTAAGTATTCTTTTGAGAGTTAATGACTCTTTTCTTGTAATTCAGTTGTGGTATATTTGGAATAAGTTATCATTGAGCTAACCCGATTATGCCTCCCACGGCAGCGGCTCAAGCATAGGTTCGATCCCTCGGTAGGGAGCCCTTGAGTGTGTTGCTTGCGCGATATGGTGACACACAAATATACATCACTGCTACAACACTACACTATCACCCCCACACACGTGCACACACCTACACGTTTACACATGAAAATGGAAGGGTTTACTTTTTTTTCCCTTATCGAACTGAACAACTCTCAAATTTCCAATAACAAATATATGGAGGAGTTGTTGAGGAGTGTATGCTTGGTACACATATACGTTTCAACAACTCATACATATATGAATAGTTAGCTAGGTTAGCTAAGATAGGTCGCGATTTTGTATGCAACAGGCAACAGCCAAGCCGAGGTGTGCTGTGCACCCTTGAGCTGGTTGCCAAAATAAAATCGGCTGAGTGCCTTAAGCGCTCGCCTTAGTAGTCCGGTGAAGCTGTTAAGACCTTGCTGGGTAAATAGCGTAGTCATTTCGAAAAAAAAAAAAAGTGGGCAACTTAAAGTATGATATTTATTTCAAATTCTCTCTATCTATAGTCTATGCATTGTTGAATCTGATAGGGATGCTTCAAATATTATGTTTTATTGTTTAATACTTGCATGTAGGTGTATTTGCACAATGTTATTCCTTGAAGTAAACACGTACAATTACATAAGTATGTAATAGTTAATAACATGTTACTCACATAATTACAGTTGAGAACAAGATTTCCATAATCATTCATTAGTTCAAGACGACTGACAACACACTTGTATTAGTTTATTATTAAACTTGCATTTGTCTGTTTGTTTATACTTAAATTATTATTATTATACTTTGTACATTTCTTTGTAATGTATAGTAGCAAATTGCCCCAAAGTTCTCTTCATTTTAAGTGGTCTCTACAGCATATAGATATTTATAACCAACTTAAAATAAGACAATAATAATGATAATATTTTTTTTATCAATTTTTTTATGGAAAGATATACGTTTATCATGTCTTAAGTGTCCCCTCCAAAGTGCAGCTCAAAACATGGTTTTCTCAACCCTATCAAAAATTTCTAATATTGTCGAAAATTGATACAGTACCTCTTCTTCAATAAGTTGCAACAGCTACTGCTGGTATGTGTTGTTAACTATACATCTCAGATTGGAACGCAGCCATGTAAGCACTGCTGTTTTAGGGCAGAAATATTATTATGACACTTTTTTGGTACTTTATTTCTGTTGATGATTTGTGAAACAAAGAAGACACATCATATAATACACTCATTGCGAGCAACAATGTATTTTCTAATGTTCTTGGGTGTTCTAGACTTGTCTGATGTTGGAAACGGCTCTAGCTATTGGGTGGCAATGTAAATATGGCAAATTATGTATTATAAAAAAATATTTATAATACCTAAAAGTGCGTTATAATTTCTTGATAATAATTCGATTGTAAATTCTTTAAAATATAGATTAGAAATATGTGAGTTTTCAAATAAATATATTAGAAAACTATTCCTATTGGTTAAAAATCAATAAATCTATGCAAATGATACTTCAAATACTTTTAAAGATAATATTGTGCTTTTAATTTAAACAATGTTAAATAAGTAATGTGGCTCACATATTTACTTTGCTAATGATGATAGTACAACAGACACCCTCTATCCTGTGTTCGTTTTCACAATAATGAAGAAATGTTATTGTTTCAGAGACATCAAAGGTGTCAAAGAAAGCAAACATCACTTTGATAAAATTTCCAATGATCTGGATATAGCTTTAATAAGAAATTCACAGGTAAATTCTCATACATGTAATAGATTCCACGTTTAAGCAATACTGATAATATTTAAAATATATTATCAATTTCAATGTTTGTAATAGGTATATTTTACTTTTTTTTTCATAATAAAATTACATTAAAAAAAGTTAAAAATTGATCTCAATTGCAGTACAATTTTTTCGTTATCTTGTAACAGTTAATCTTCATCTGCCTCACCAAACATTAACTTTCTAACTTCACTTCAATATACACTCCCTTAAAGTATTAGAAAGCAAATGCAAAGTTACTGCAGCTTTAGGCTCTAATTATGTATTAAATGTGAAATAAAGTGTAACCAGAAATTACTGTTTTAGTCCTTTTTAATATGGTCATTTTTGTATCGAATTGATATGAAAACTAATAGTTGACTACGCAATTTTACTGTTTAACCGTTCGGGCTCATTTTTAAAGACCTAGATCTGAAAATTGCGGATCATGCACTTAAATATGTAGCCAAATTTTAAAAATTATAATTTTATGTAATTTTTTAGTACTCAAGTTTTTTATAATTTTATAATAAATACGATATTTTTTAAAACTTGCGCTGCCAACAATCTTGGTTGCATAGTTTATGGAGCTTAAATAGTAAAACATAAAGATAATGTGTTCTCACACTTGCATTTATTGCGACCATAGACAAAACTTTGAGGCGATACACACGGGTGGGGGAGTAGCATGATGATAATATAGTTCATCGAACGTATTGAAATTATTAGGGTTCATTGAATCTGAATTAAAATAAATTAGTAACTCAAATAAATACTCATACTCAATTGTTTGCATAACATTTCACTAGTTATTATTGCAATTTGTTTTTAACCCCAATACTTACAATACTACGAGGTAGAAGGTGACATAGATTAAGTTAAAATATATTTTATTCAGGTATCACGGCATAAATTAATAGACGTGGAGGAAGTTGTGAATCTATTGTTGGCGACACGCTCGTGTTTCCGTCACACTGCGCTGGATCATGTCCAGAAGATCACAATGCTTCAGGCGAGGAAACGTCATGAGATTTTAGCTACGGTGAGTTTGTTTATATGAATACTAGTTTTAGCTCACTTTTTCCCTCTTTTTAATAAATGTGCAGTTGATCTATCCCTTGGGAGCAGTACTTTTCTTTTGGATGTGTATGCAAAATTTCAAGCAGTTTTGTGCAATAGTTAAGTAAGGCGTAAAAGCGTAACAAACAAAAACTAATTCGCATTTATGAGTGAGGATGTATAGGACGGTTGAAAGGTTGATTGAGTAACATGCATTTGACAATCTTTGTGCATTAGTCTAATAGCCTTACCTTTACTAGGTTTGTAGTACGTTTTAAAGCGCCGTAAATTAGAGAAGAAGAAATCATAGTTTTGGCATAATTTTCTTTGACTGGTATGATACGTACTTGTTTGTAACGTATAAGTCCTAGAAATAGTATTAAAATTGAGACATTAGGAAGCCTAAAGTTTTTTAGTGCGAGTTTTTAGCGGGCTCGTGGCCTGTAATTTTTTAAATAATATTTATCAACACATTATTATACCTTAAAGTTTTATAATGTATAATTTGATTATTGTACACAAGTATATTATGTATAATAACATGGAACATTAATTCTGAAAAGTTACAAAAAGGTTCCCTTAATTAAGTTCTAACAAGGTTGCCACCATTTTGTCAGAACATGGAAGTTTAGCTAAAAGACAGGAAACACTTGATAAGGCTGTAACAATCCTCGAAGAGGCCTAAGTTGCCAGGTCTCACACAGAAATAAAAATTTACCTAAGAGAGATGGTGAAGCTTACTACAGCCATGTGAAATTAATAATGACAATTTTTATTGAAAAAATTGATCTTTAAGATAACGTTTAAGTGTTAAGTGTAAATGATGTAGGACTTGACTATTTTCATATTCTTTTAATCAAGTTTCTGACATTTTAAAATCATCGTATGTTAAAAGATAATAACGGCCGTGTCCTACTCCGGTCTGGGGTATTAACCGCAAGCGGTGTTTGCGCGTCGCTATTCATAACCATCTGTCCTCGATGCCCAATTAATTTAACTACGACACGGTTGACTGATCTGTTATGACTGTTTTCTTTCAGATATTCAATAAGTAAATATTTTTAATAGTAATCGTCCTCTGTTTTGGCAGACGTTGTCTTGCCCTGATTATAAAAAAAATCTTTGACATATACCAAAACGTTCCTCATAAATCACTTTATCCATTGGTGAAAACCGCTTGAAAATCCGTTTAGTAGTTTTTGAGTTTATCGTGAACAGACATACAGATATACAGACGCGGTAGGCGACTTTGTTTTATGCTATGTAATGATGTATTATACATCTTAATTATAATGACAATGTATATTAAATATAATGTAAACGTAAATATTCGTAATCATTTAATAAGTTATTGTTCCATTAGTTTCTTACACAGTGTAAGTGAGCTCTAACGTAGTTTATATGGTGGGTTAAAATTCCAGATATGTTGCTTATGATAAACCTCATTTGGCACGCTGTTAGTGTGTATTTATATATTTGATGTATACATTACACATTACTGTAAGTGGCATGCGTGTCATACTTAAAATTGTTATTAAAGAGCTTTTCTATAATTGTACATAGTCTAACAATTTTATAATTCTTGAATACAATTAAAAAAAAAAATGAGTGCCGAGCTGCGGGTACAGCTAGTATATCGATATTGGGTCAGTTGATGTCATGTCGTCGATTGACGTAGGTTTAAAACCATGTCACTTTGAGTCAGAACTTTTTGTGGAGGCCTTAATTAAGATTTTAATCCACCTGTATAACTTATTACCCTTAAGTTGAAAATCTGACGCTAAACACCTGTTAGTTTATTCCCGCAGCTGCATTTGAAATCCAGTCCTCTCTAGGCTTAGCGTAATTATCATCTAAGACCGTGTCATTTAATATCATGGATGTCATAGATGAAATTGTGGTCAATCGATAATTCTTATCATTACTTATCATAAAACAAAGTCCTCTGCCGCATCTGTCTTCTGTTCGCGATAAACTCAAAAACTACTGAACTGATTCTCATGTGGTTTTCATCAGTAGATAAAATGATTCACGAGGAAGGCTTAGGTAAATAATTTGTCATGGTTTTTTTTTATTATCAGGCCAGGTCAACGTCCGCCAGGGCCGCTAGTAAAGTATTAAAAAAATAAATGATTATACGGATAGGTATTTAAGAAATCGATTTACAGCCAAAATTATGGTACCTGAAGGGTAACTATAGTTAAACGAAATGTAATTCATATATAGATGCAATGAAAGTACGGTGTTAGCTTGTCCGAAGAAATGGAATTGGTCTATGCAGATCCGAATCGTACAGTTATCTTGTGTTTTAGTGAAGAAAACCTCACTATGTAAACATATAGTTTACGTAAAGGTATGTATACCAATACCCGCTACACTAACTAGCTCATTCTCAAGTTGCAAATCTATCGCCATACCTGTTAGGTGTGTTTTAAAAGCTGCATTTGATAGCCAGTTCTTCGCTAGATTTATCGTATCTTAGGCCACAATATCAATTAACATCGCATAGATAATAATACCACTGTAGTCGACGAAATACCTATAATGCTGTAAAAATAATATGAAGATGATCTAACCTAGTATTATAAAGAGGCAAAGTTTGTGTTTGTGACGTTGTAGGGGGTTATCTCAGGAACTACTGGTCCGATTTCAAAAATTCTTTCAGTCTTATATAGTTCATTTGTCGATGAAGGTTCTAGGTTATATCATATAGCTTATAGCTAGCATATAGCTTAGGGTTATATCATCACGCTATATCCAATAACAGTGGAGCACTAATGAAGAATGTTTCGAAATTAAGTACATTCAATACTTTCTAGAGTTCCTGAGAACATTTGTTCACTAATTTTCAAGTGAGATTTCTTATGGGAGGGCTTTAAAATTCTGATTCGATACCTTTTTATGTGACCAAAAGTAGGGTGGTAAACATTGTGTTAGATAGAGTGTTGAAAACAACATTTCTTGTCTTATCACCGAAGTTAAGCAACATCGGGCGTGGTCAGTACTTGGATGGGTGACCGGCTACGAACATCTTGTGGCGTTGGCTTTTTGTTGTATTTTTTAATTAAAAACCTGTGATACAAGAGTTTCACATTTATCCTGTGTATTTACGACACAGGCTGTTCTTTTTTTATTACTATTAGTAAATTATTTTCGGAAATATCTGGCTTAATACTTAACAGTTTGCGTGGAACTTATTATAGAGACAAAAATAAATGCCTATTTAAATCTGTCGGGACTAAAAACTCTCTATTCGAAAGTGGCAAATCATTAATTTACTAGTTAGTTGAATAACCGAACGAATAGATACGTTGTATTATGAGAATATAGCCAGTAGAAATCTATTAGGTAATGTTAGTTTTCATTTTAATAACGAGGAAATATGTACTGTGTGCAACATTTCATTTAATCTTTTAGCATTGTCATGCGTTCCAAGTTTCATGTCTGTCACGGTAACTACGATCGTAATAGTTACGTAAACTGTTGGAGTAATTTGGCGATTTTTACAACTTTACACTAATATACACATTATAATAATAATTTCATTACTATTTCTAGAAGCCTAGATGCCTAAAATATATTTCCTCTTTCAGATTAGCTCTACTCTTTTTTCTTGTCCATGCTAAGTAGTGTTCATACATAATTTCTTCACATATTCTCTTCCAGCACCCTAGCAACTATCATCTCAGTGTTCACACTTCTTCTATATTTATCATTCATTATGCAATTCTTTAAATTTTCTTCATTTGTTCACATATTATTTTCTAGCACCTGTCATCTAAGTGTTCACACTTCTTTTATATGTATCATTCTTTATGTAATACTATAAATCTTCTTCATTTTATCACATATTCTTTTCTAGCACCTGTCATCTCAGTGTTCACACTTCTATATATATCATTCTTTAAATTTTCTTCATTTGTTCACATATTCATTTCTAGCAACTGTCATGTAAGTGTGCACGCTTCTTCTATATGTATCATTCCTTATGTAATACTTTAAATGTGTTTCATTTGTTCACATATTCTTTTCTAGTACCTGTCATCTAAGTGTTCACACTTCTTTTATATGTATCATTTATTATGCAACTCTTTAAATTTTCTTAATTTCTTCACGTATTCTCTTCTAGCACCTATCGTCTCAGTGTTCACACTTCTTCTACATGTATCATTCCTTATGCAGTCCTTACAATTTTCTTCGTTCTTCCTCCATTTCTATACTTTGCTTTCTTCATAGTTAATACTTGTGATTGCTCATATCTTATCGTATTCTCCGCATTCATACATTCTTATTTATGTGTGCTAAAGATAACTAGTTGCTATTTACTCAGCCAAGCAGGATGTAAATACAGCCTATGTATTAACTGTTCACCCGCAACAAGAACGTGAGTGACGCTCATGAATCATTTATTGAAAAATGCATTGCGTAATAAACAAGTGCGCTGTCGTAATATTTTTATGATGTTTTAATTTTCTAGTAGCGTAACTGGCATAAGTATTCAGAACTCAAACTATATTACGTGCACGATGTAAAGGTAACTAAACATGTCTGAAGTCACTCTGAGCGTAGAGAATTGTAATTAATTTTATATATTAATTATATTATTATTTTTATTTATAATTTTACATGCAATTAACATAATTATAAAATGTGCTGTTCGAGGTGAGACGTGAAGTTATTCCTCACATAAAATTATAAGTATATACATATGAATTTAAGTTTCAACAGTAATTTAAAACGACAAAATACTTTAAAATTATACTATTTATTTCACCATCGTTCTAAGTCGGTTCCCAGGAATGAACTTATTGAAGTAAACGGGATATAGAGTATCGGTTTTTTTCTCTCGAATTGACTACGCTATTGACCTAACAAGGTCTTAACAGCTTCACCGGACTACTACGGTTTCGGATTTATTGTTTAAAGGAAGTGCAGCGTGAGGTAAATGAATGTACAGTCAGAAGCTGTTACAACGACCTAGAAGAGACCACTAATATTTAGTCATAACAACCGGTGATGTTTTCGAGATACAGCATTCAGCCGGGATCTTTGTTCTGGGTCAATATAACCCGTATGTTGTACTAAACGATATCGCCATAAACGGTTTTGACTGTATTTAGCACTGCATTTTCTAATTTGCCGCACTGGCCCTGTAAGGTCATTGAATTATTATGTACAATGTACTTGGGAAACTATTACATATGCTATCTACTATTACAATTGACTCTGAATTTAGAGCCCGCAGCACGTAAGAGGTAAACATTAGATTAGTATATTCGCATAGATGCGACATACTGTTTATTCTACCTATTAGGTTAAAGTGATTTTTTGTGTACATAAGGAATTCTTAAAGAGAGTATTTAACTTAATACAATATATGATTATCTTGAAATAATTAAAGTTTAGTTTAGTTAGCGTTGAATGAGCATGCGACAGTTTCAGCACATTTATTTAGGTTACTTTAGCTTTGACATCGTAATCCGCAACATTTTTGTCTAACAAAAAATGGTGGGGGTAAACACTATGTCGGGTAGAGTGGGAGCAGTGTCTCGCTTACCATCGGGTATTGGAGAATAGTGAGACATACGCTCTTCTCGCTTTCTTTTTGTTAATATCACTTCTGCCGCTTGTAATATCCGCACACGTGTGTCTTTTTGTCCTATTAATGTAGTTGTACTATTTAATGGTTGTACTGATGTATTAAAATTTGAGATAAATGGATTCTGTAGTTAAATTTTGCTTGGAGACTCTGTGAATGTTGATTGAAATTTGTGGTTTTTTTCCAGGAAATACGTTAATGTGTGTGTAAATTACGTGTCATGTAAATTACTTATAGAGTTACGTCTGCGCATAGTAATGTTATTACTCTTTGATTTGGCCAAAACATAACCGCCACCGCGGTGACGCTCCACCAGTAATTACATTTTATAATATATAATTACTTTACATAAATTTTAAAGAATTTTACTATACTGAAATTCCGATGAAAGCCAGTCCTTGACTTTTACTTATATTTCTCGAGATGTTTAATTTTTTTTTCTCGAACTGACTACGCTATTGACCTAGTAAGGTCTTAACAGCTTCACCGGACAACACGAGTTGTTTAAACAGTATCCCGTGCATATGAAGACATATTTATTAGGGGTGTGCGAATATCATTCCAATCTAATCGAATTTTAAAGTAAGTGATCACCGCCGTCCATAGACACTAACAACACCGGGGGAGTCACAAATGCGTTGCCGGCCTTTTAAAAATTCGTAAATTATATTATAATTCGTAAGTTCGAATTATTCACACACCCCTAATATTTATGATATATACCTTAGTACTCCAACATACCAGATTGCGGCAAGCGCTTGCCACCGATTAAATAAGTTAAAATGTATTCACTGTAACGCGTGTAACAATCATAATAGTCGAGACGTGTTCTCTATTACTTAACACGTAAGTACTCAATATATCAGCTTTACGGTCTTATAAAAGAACAAAAACAGACTGCTAATGATTATAGAATCTAGTAAATATTATTAGGATATTCTAGGTATTTTGTGTGATAAAAACCTAGCGAGTGAGTTTAGAGATAGATAATATTAAAAAATATCATAGAAGACCGTTCACTCGAGAGGGCTACACAGGTATTACTTACTCTTCCGGTAGACGTCTCACCCAAATAGGGAGGTACACTATTTATTTATCGCGCTAGGTGGCGTATAGTCGTTGGTTCTGATGTATTGTCAAGCTCGTGTCAAATACGTACATTTTTGTGTTTACAAGAACTTGCTTGATTTTTTTAAAACCAACGCAGTTCTGTAGTGCCTTTCAATCTATATCTATATACTATAATAAAACTGTAACAAGTCGAAATCTGTACATTAAATATTTTTTGAAAATTTTAATCAGGATAGGCTATGTTATCGATATAGAAGCCAAAAATAATCTTTTTACAATTTTTGTCTGTCTGTCTGTCTGTCTGTCTGTCTGTCCCTATGCACACGCATCACTCTGAAACTACTGAACCAATCTTGACGAAACTTGACATAGTGATAGCTAATATTACGAGATTACATCAAATATACTTTTTGTCTCATAAAACGCCAAGGGTTCTCCAGGATAAAGGATTAAAGTCTAGAATATAAACCCGAATTACTCTGAAAGTACAGAACCAATTTTAACGAAATTTGACACAGTGATAACTAATATTAGAAGACTACATCCAGGATACTCTTTGTCCCATAAAACGCAAGGAGTTCTCCAGAATAACGGACAAAAGTAAAAAATTTGTAGTTCATGAGATTCTTAATGGATTTTGGTAATTTTCCTTTGTGCTGTTTACAGCAGACAGATTAGTTAAAAATTCAAGCTATATAGGCTACATAAAAAAAAAAAAAACAAATAACCAAAAAGAATGCCGGGGTTCGAACCGTCTCCCCGTCGGTCATAAGAATAGTATAGAGTCGCCAACTTTACCTCTAGGCTAATAATTTCGTTCAAAAATTTCAACTGCTTCGAAAACGTCCACAAAATTGTTAATAACTAATCTATACTATAAAAATTGTAACAAGTCGAAATCTGTACATTAAATATTTTTTGGAAATTTTAATCAAGGTAGACTATGTTATCCATATAGAAGCAAAAATTAACACAGTGACAACTGATATTACAAGGCTACATCCAGGATACTTTTTGTCCCATAAAACGCAAGGGTTTCAATAGCTGGTTAATACTGTGAAAATTGGTCGATGATAACTGAAGTATGTTATAAAAGTATTAGATATAGCATTATCAAGATATATGTCATAGTGTGATTTTACTTTCTTTGTAGAAGGGTGCATACTTTCAGTTCCGAAATTATCGCTGTCCGACATATTTTCAATTAAAACACTGGTTACATTCACAACTGCGAAGGGTGTTTCATAATTTATAAATAGCGTTAAAAATGCGTAGTTTAATCCGTGACAGTCAATTGTCTAATTAAATAGTAACAAAGAAATCAGTGAAAGGTGCAAGCACGGTGTTTGGCGGTATGTCAAAGGGCGCAAGGTCTTCTGTGCATGCCGTGTAATACTGGTACGACGAGTGTTCGACAAAGCAATTTGAATGTTATGTTTATACAGATAGAGTTGCAGATGTTTTTGAGTACTTCGTCAATAGTGCAAAGTTCGTATTATAACCTGTAGCTTCGGAAATGTAACGTCACAAAAAACCATAATCTTCATCATCATCATCATTGGCAGCTCTTCTCGACCTAATGCAGAAAATAAGTCTCCTCTCTTTTAAAAATAAAAACATGTAATTGAAATCTATCTAGGTCAGACTTTGGCCAGTGTATATGTATATTAGTAAGATTAAAAAAACCAAATGTAATGGCCGATTTTAATAATTCAAAAAGTTATCTACAGGTACTGAAACAGTCTTAATTTAAAAATAATTTATTTGGATATGGATTAATATATAGACATGAATAACATAGTCTTTTACGCATGGTATAGTTTTTATTAAGATTTATTTCAAAAATGTAGTTATAGTGACATAATCACAATAGGTAGACATATGTATGCTGCCGCGAGGTTTTTTTATAGATAATAATATGTTCTTTAATATTGTAGAACATATTTTTGTTCTATCATTCATAGTTATCGGGGCGCATGCGATGAAATACATTTTATGCCAAATTTTTTTCATACCTTTGATTACATTATTGAAATTTTAGTAGAAATCCCAATTTTTTTCTAAAAAATAAATATAGCCTATGTTACTAAGGATTTTTTTCGAAATGTCTACGCTATTGACCCAGCAAGGTCTTAACAGCTTCACCGGACTACTAAGGCGAGCGCTTAAGGCGCTCATCCGATTTTATTTTGGCAACCAGCTCAAGGGTGCACGGCACACCTCGGCTTGGCTGTTGCCTGTTGCATACAATATCGCGACCTATCTTAGCTAACCTAGCTAACTATTTATATATGTATGAGTTGTTGAAACGTATATGTGTACCAAGCATACACGCCTCAACAACTCCTCCATATATATGTTATTGGAAAATTGAGAGTTTTTCAGTTCGATAAGGGGAATAAGTATACCCTTCCACTTTCATGTGTAAGCGTGTAGCGTGCACGTGTGTGGGGGTGATCGTGTAGTGTTGTAGCAGTGATGTATATTTGTGTGTCACCGTACCGCGCAAGCAACGCACTCAAGGGCTCCCTACCGAGGGATCGAACCTAGGCTTCAGCCACTGCCGTGGGAGGCCTAATCCGGTATGTTACTAAGGGATAATGTAGCATTCTAATGGTAAACGAATTATCGAAATCCGTCCAGTAGTTTGAGTTTATTCGTAATTAACATACAAAAATACTACGATTCCTCTTTATTATAATAGTTTAGAAAAATAATTTGAATCTTATGCTTTACTGATAGGGTCGTTAATAGCGCGAAGCTTGTGTGTAATCACCACGAACGTCGCCATGGCCGATTTAAGTTTAGGGTGCGCCTATAGATGTTTTACATAAAAAATCACATATAATCTGGGTATATGTTTGAGTGAGACCGGGGATAGTTAGGATTCACAATTGGAAACGGTAGTTGTGGCTGCAATCGCGTGTCAGTTTTATTCAATTTTATCGCTTTTAAAAATACAATTGAAACCAGTGATAACCAATTTGGTGCAGACGAAGTTGCACGGGTCAGCTAGTGTAGAAATAAATGTATACAGATCAATCACAATTAATATGTTTATTGATTGTTACAAACTGTTTTGTAGGTCTGCTGCAGGGGCGGTTTCTCAGGAAGAGAGCCAGAACGGTCCCCGGCCGCCCCTAACATGCGGCCGACGGTACACCGTGGGGTTTTAGTCCGTGCGAGTCGGACATAACCCACGCTCTCCCCGGGAGGGTGGGTATCCGTTAGGGATTTCCCCACGTTAATAAAAAAAAAAGGTGGTAGCGCAACGCTGAAGCTACTATTGGTTTCAGCATAAATGGGTCGGCCCGTCCGGGGTAGCACCACCCTCTCACAGAAAACCGACGTGAAGTAACAGTGCTTGCATTGTTGCGTTTCGTTCGGTCAATGAAGGTGCCGGAGGCCCACCTCTCCTCCCCTCGCCCCCCTCCTCCTCTACCTCTTACCCTTTCCCCCCAAAGACAGGCTGACAACGCACTTGCGATTCCACTGGTGTTGCAAGTGTCTATGAACGGCTGTGATCACTTAACATCAAGTCAGCCATCTGTTCGTTTGCCTCCTATGACATAAAAAAAGATCCATAATATTTGCTTCTTCTGCTATATAAGCTGCACACCTCACACACTCCTCACTGATACCTTGCAATTTTAGGTCATGATCCTCGTAGTCCTGGCATCAATATACTCCTATATGTTGTCGAATCCATACATGTAATAAAAATGTAAATCTGACGTGTCTGTTTTTTTATTTTTTAATTGTTGCCGGTGTCTGGAATAAGTAATATAATACATTTCAATCATTTTTTTGAAACGTCAATATGTCTGTCTCTGTTTGTTTGGACAAGCATCACTGCTAAAATGCTGCGTTCACGATAAAACTTCACTTCAATTAAATGAACTTGATAGATTCAGATGATTTTATTAGTCACTGTTTTTTACATTAGGTTTCACGCGGACGGAGTCACGAGCATAGCTAGGTTTTTATACAAAGATTAGCAGTATACCGTGAGAACAACATTATTCGTTTGTTCTTATACGCGCGCAAAGTAATTAAAAAATGCGTGACTCCTACATATATGTGAGTTCTTTTTTATTTCCCTTGGACATGCCAATGTCAGTTGTTCTTCTACGATTATTTACGCACGTAATAAAATATTATTTTTATGATTTAACAATTATGCTCGTGACGATACTCGTACGAGATCAATTCGACAGTAATGCGTCGCGCATATGAATGTAACTTTTTAAAAGACTTGCCAATGCCAGCGACTTTGTTCTTTTGTGTCATGTCTTAATTAAGAAAGAAAAAGAAAATGAGAACGTCAAGCTGTCAATTACGTCAATAATATTGGAGACTTCCCTACTATTTTCTGTTTTTACAAAAATTCATTCTTTCTTACTATTTTTCTCAACACTGTTATGCTGTCTCTATCCTATCGTATCCTATATAGTTTAGAGAAATTTTTCCGTGGTATGTGGTCCGTGGCATATTCCGTGGTTCAAATGGTACACAAACATGCTTGGTACACATGCATGTTTCAATAACTCATATACGTATATCTAGATAGCTTAGCTCAGATAGGTCGCGATTTTTGCACAAAACAGGCGACAGCCCAAGCCGAGTTGTTCTGTGCACCCTTGAGTTAGTCGCCCAAACATCCCAAAATGGCTGAGTGCCTTGGCTCTGTTATGCAAACATTGTCCAGGCAATAATTTCAAACACGACAAAAAAAATAATTAGCCATATAGATGCATCTGTACTGAAGAGATGCGCTTACATACACCCTGCAATTGTTTTTTATTTATATAGTTTCATATTTTTAATAGATTTCTTAAAAATAACTAAGAAAATATAGAAGTGGCTGAAAGCGAAAGCACCTATTGACAATGAATAATGTAAGACAAAGTGGCCGAATGATTTTATTAACTCTTTAATTATAGCGAATTACTATCTAAATCCTCAATACACCTTCGGTGATAAGAGAAATAATAATCAATCCGTTTATCGGCTACCTTTATCACTAATCGCACAATTCTTAAAAACATATTAATAATCAGTACAATTTATACTGAAAATTTAACGCCGTCTTTAGTGTAGTCATGTCGTGGTTGTTTTAAGCAGTTCATATTTGTAGTTTTCATAGTTTTGTGAAGTGCAATCAAAAGTGATTTCAATTATATAGGTGGCAACGACTAAAGTCGCAATTGTGTGTAGTATGTATGTATTTTTTTCTCTTAAAGGCTTAGCGGTTAACAACAATTTTACATGACTTTAAAAGCCGAAAATAATAAGATACTCAACTTAAATGACCTGGTTTTTAAGTCAACTGACGAAATTTAATACAATACAGTCCAATATCATAAGGGTTTAACCTCCATACCAACAATATACAATACCTTTGCATATCAATACGTCTAAACTATTGGACGTACAAGCATTGGACTAACACCAATCTTTTATAAATGGTTTTAAACTATTTTTTTTTCACTTACCTTTGTATGCGTCTTTCACCATCGTTAAAAAGCTGAGTATAGCATAGTGCAGCATTTTAATTACCACAACACAAGTTACGATTTTATACGTCTAAACTATTGGACGTACAAGCATTGGACTAACACCAATCTTTTATAAATGGTTTTAAACTAATTTTTTTTCACTTACCTTTGTAAGTGTCTTTCACCATCGTTATAAAGCTGAGTATGGCATAGTGCAGCATTTTAATTACCACAACACAAGTTACGATTCGTTATACGTCTAAACTATTGGACGTACAAGCATTGGACTAACACCAATATTTTATAAAACGGTTTTAAAATATTTTTTTCGACTTACCTTTGTATGCGTCTTTCATCATCGTTAAAAAGCCGAGCATAGAATAGTGCAGCATTTTAATTACCACAACAAAAGCTAAAATTCGTTTGGAATTAAATTACAGTCTGAGAAATTGTGTTTCAAAATAAAAATTTCGATAATATAGCTTTTATTACCATATAATCGTGTTAAATCTGATAAGTGCTAATAACATCTCGATTTTGAACCCAATTTGAATATTGAATATGAATTAACATTAAATATTGTGTCATTATGTCTTTGAAATTTTGAATATAATATCTTTTGGCGAAACGGTTGCATTTCCAGCTCTAAACTAGATTTAATGTAGCAACTTCTTTTTAAAATAGAATAATCTAAAAGTTTATGTTACATTGAATAATATAATGTAATATTAAATGCAGCTGATTTTTGTCATGGAATGCTAGTATGTATATATGTATGTAGTAGTATGTATGTATATATGTATGTAGTAGTATGTATGTATATATGTATGTAGTAGTATATATGTATGTAGTACTATGTATGTGTATATGGTATATATGTATATGGTAGGTACTAGAGCCACGCTGAAGTTATAACTGGTTTCAGCATGAATGGTTCGGCTCTTCCGGGGTAGTACCACCCTCTCACAGTAAACAGACGTAAAGTAACAGTGCTTGCATTGTTGCGTTTCGTTCGTTCAGTGAGAGCGCCGAAGGCCAACCCCCCCCTAATCCTCTCCTCTCTTTCCCCCTTCTCTCCCTTTCCCCCAAGCACAGGCTGGCAACGCACTTGCAACTCGCCTGGTGTTGCTAGTGTCTATGGACGGCGGTGATCACTTAAAATCAGGTGACCCACCTGTTCGCTTGCCTCCTATGATATAGAAAAAAACACAATATATTCTAGTGAACGGAAAGTTTCTAATAAAAAAATGTATTTACTTTAAATAATTACATACACCTACAACATCAGAAAGTTTTCTTGTGTCGAAGTCGTAACTAAAAATACGACTCATATTGTTTAATATAAAATCTTTGTTTACATG
This sequence comes from Antheraea mylitta, assembly GCA_014332785.1. NCBI lineage: Eukaryota > Metazoa > Arthropoda > Insecta > Lepidoptera > Saturniidae > Antheraea > Antheraea mylitta. The sequence goes on along the minus strand of JACEII010000025.1, from coordinate 6,704,251 downwards.
ATATAAAGTTTATTCTACATTCTTAATCTATTTCGCATTTTCCCAGAACTGAAAGATTGGAATTCCTACAAAAATATCTTAGTATATCGACCTCGTTTATTCTTTAGTAGAAACTCTATAAAACGATGTCAGAACTCTCGTCAGCCATACCACAGAATCCATAGGAAAACCATTCTATTGGGTATATACAAGTTTTTATTGCAAACTATTTAGTTCAATATATAGTACCCGGGCGACCGAGTCTAGCTCGGTTCTTTGAAAATCATTCTTAAGTTAAAATAAACTGTTAGGTTTGCCTCATAAAATTATTTTTTTTTTTTCCAAAAAAAAAATTCTTTTCTGCTGTCACTCGGATTCGAACTGGGGTTAGACGATTATCGTAGCAGCCGATTTTCATCTGAGCTGTTTTTGTTTTGACAGCGCCGGCAAAATTTACCTTTTTATTCTAGCCATATTTTTTAATTGCCTGAAAACGGTTAAAAAAGTTTTCTATAAATAAAACCTAGCTACATCGGTTTATCGTCCCCGAAACTACCTACATACTAAGTTCACGGAAGTAGATGACACCGTTTCCGAGATCCTGAATATATACACATATAAAAATATACAAGAGATGCTCGTTTAAAGGTATTAGATAAATCATTAATTAAGATGTATAGTATTGTACTTGTAATATTCTTAGGGTTCAGTACCTTATACAAAGAAACGGAAAGATTTTAGGAACAATTCTTACCTTTTTATCCGTCTGGCATTAAGTCAAACTTCTTCTAGGTCCACTTACTACCTGATTATTAAAATATAGAGTAGGGTGTAGATTTTCTGGCGACCTACCGTCTTGAAATATAGCACATAAGGTCTTTCGAAACCGAAAACAGCATGATTCAAATTACATGTTCGAATGAGTAGCGGCAAATTAATAAGTTTGTAATGCGTTTTACACGAAATAATGGTTGTTCATATAAAATTAATCAATTCCGCGCCGCAAATTGAGAGTGTAGGGATAATCTATATACGGAAAAAAATTATAGATGTCTTAGTTATGCGCGCATTGCGTAAAAATTACTATATAAATTTCAATAAAATTCTGTGACTTTTACTTTTTAAAGACTTCGTCCTTATATATATTTTTATAAGCAGCGATGTGTGATGTGAGGCAAGCGGTGTGGTACGCATCGTCAGGAGAGGGGAAGTAAACGAACAACATTGTTTACAAACAAAGATTATAACCAAAGTATACTTTTACTTAAAAAAAATACGTTTTTTCTTCAGTACGTACAATATATTGTTGAGATAATAAGGAACGCATACGAAGTCGCAGGTATCTACTAGTATATAAGTAACATCTATGTAATAGATTTAATAATACAAACCCCTAACGCGCTAGTTCCATTCATAACATGACCTATTTTTATCTTTAATTTATTTGAGCACTTTCATAGAATAATAAAATAATAGCTTTTGAAATCTTTCAAAATAAACTTATTTTTTATAACTTCGTAAGATCATATTTGCAACGCATCAACATCGTATGCAGTATGCAATCGATCAGAACGGCCTTTTAAAGCCAAGCGCTTCGTTAACACCTATTGGCAATGTCGTTGATTTTCGTGAAATTTTTCGACACGAACACAAACTCAATTCGTCGCAAGACGCAAGGTTGTCGATCCAACTTTGACTAATCCATCGGTGACGTCTTCGCGGGACAGTTATGTGTTTTGTTACGAAAAAGCACCTGCCGTTTGTGTTGTTCGGATAACAGTTTTTATATGAAGTGCTTCTGTGATGAGTTGAAAGTTTCATCAAACAATAATATAACTTATTCTTTTTTCGATACGGTAAAATTATTCTTATGATTATTTAAATTTCAAATTCGGTCTTGCAAAAATTAAACTCTTGTGTTTATGTAATTCATTACTCAAAATGCAGTTTTAGAAATATAACTAAAATAATTATAAAGAAAAATGGTTTGTAATTTCGTGTGTAAATTTTATATCATTTTATATTTACTAACGAGCACGGTGGACGTTATCCCGCCTTTATAATAAGAAAGTCCTTGAATTATACACCTAGAAAGTCCTCATGTAAGTGAAAACCGCATGAAAATCCATTCAGTAGTTTTTGAGTTTATCTCGAACAGACAGACGTGGCAGAGAACTTTGTTTTATACCACGTAATAATGATCAATCAGTATATACCAAGTATAACATTGAGAATTTATTGAAAATGTATATAATAAGAAGTTACGAAACATTTAAACATTGACTTCTTTAATATAGATATTTTGTCAACTCTATATTCAATGTAGTTTATTCAATTTTATTATAGAATCTTGATATTTTTCCAAAATCTATATTTGAACTTCCCTTAAAATCTAATTTTACATTCTATTAATCACCGATATGGAGAAATCTGTTTATTTATATTAAATAGTGAATCTATTAAGATTTAAGAAATTTCGAAGTTTAATTTTATCTGTACTTGTTTCGTAGTGTGTACAATACGTTATATGAACCGCGAAAAATTATTCTTCCAATAATAATTATAAATGTATACAACTGTTCGGGTATTAGGGCTTATTACGCATTAATATACTACGTGACCTAAGCAGTGCTACAGGTAGTATAAATTACTTGACCGTGAACATATACGTATAGAAGACATATAGTAACGTATTTTGCAATAGCAAATTAAACCGCAGTACACTTATGTATAGGTTTTAATTTAATTATTTCTAGTAATATCATTCACAATTGTAAGCCGGCGTGAGTTCCATGGCTTTCCAATAGATCTCGTTTTAAAATAAATATTGAACATAGATAATTCACCATTGTTACATTTTTAATGTTGTAGTTTTATCTAATTTCTATATGGAAATTTGAAACGTAAAGGTTTTCTCACAATATTTTTAAAATATTTAATCACCATTTGAAATTAAACCAATTCTTGTCAACAACATGTTCACTATTTTTGTTCTATCTGCTTTCTGTATTCGTGACAGGTCTGCTATTTTGGAGTATAATAGTAATAATAACATAAATAATAATAATAAAGAATGGATGTTTATATGTCTCGCAACTTCTTATTCTAGAGGCTGAATGTTTAGACAGTAGCAATATTTATGGAGAATACTCAGCACTCGATTCTCGTTCTAAACCCATTAAAAAAATAGATGCTTGATATTTGATCTAATTATCTAGAAAATGACAAAAAAATATACACAGTTCTCTACACGTCAATGTCAAAGCACAGTGTGAATGACCGTCGAGTAATTTCACTTTCACTTGAAAGGGAGCGTGGTAACGTAAGGAATAAAAAAGGGAATATTGCCCGTTTTATTAAAGAAAGTTATTAACTCAGGGTTGCCTATTGTAGCTGTCAAATTTTAAGCAAACATAACTTTACGAAAATAAATAAATTTATCGCAACCCATGACACAATGTTCAATTAATTTTACATGACACTATGGGTGGTATTTCTGGATAATATTGAAAAAATGTAGTCTGTTCATTATGAGAAATAGTGATATGCCCTCTATCATCGTTTGGAAAAGTAATGGATGCACAATACAATCAAATGGTGAATCCAAGACAAAGACGTTTTTAATACTACCATTAGCTTTTGAAAATAAATTCTATTTGTTGCTACATGAGGTTGAATTACAACGTTGTAACCGCGGAGGTCTAAGTCAAGGATTATTTTTATGAACAAAATCCTTATTTTGATTATACAAAGTATTATTTAGCTTTAAAATTATCATTTGAAGTAAGTTCACCATAAAAAATAATAAACATTACAATAATAGTTATATTTTATAATATCATTGTTGAATGTAGGATGAAAAATGGTAATTAGAACGTAAGAGTTAAAAAGTACATATAGTCGAGCATAGCAACCTCTTTCACAACCTTTTTTGAAGTTCGTAATTATTGACGGCTGTCAATATGTCTTTTTTATTTACATGTGTGTATATGTTGTGTAAAATTCGAGTAGTAGTGTGAGTAGTGCATATTTAAATTAATTTAATGTAATTCTAATGCATTTTATATAAAATAAACAGCTTTCTGCATTTCTCCGCCATATAAACTTTAACTATGCCAAATTTCAAGTTCACCCGTTGACGGGAAATAGGTTGAAAAGGGGTACAACAATTTTGCTTTACGTATTAATATAGATATAAAATATAATGTATTATAACTTCCCTCAAAGTATTAAGTCATTTTCAAAACTAGATTTTTTTGTATATCGAAAGAGTAAAAAATATAAATGTCCTCTGTCTATTTGCGCCATATTTTCTCGACTTTTCATATTCGGTATTCGGTCAAGAGTCTTCCAGCTGCTTTTTTTTTGGAAAAATCGATTGTCGGCTGAGTGTTTTACGCAGCTTAACTATAACTTCACATTTTAGTCCATCATACAAATTGCGAAATAAATATTTCACGCGATTTCTATTCTTTTCAGTTTCTGTCATATTTGCAAGCCTGCTGCACTTACTACCATCAAGGTGCGGATTTATCTGAAGATTTGGAGCCTTTCTTAAAATCCACCGCCGAAGAGGTATAGTTAACATCATTTGTTAATATGATTTATACATTTTTTATTATATTACCAATAAGACTTTGCCATAGAAATTAGGTTTCAAAATAAATTTTAGAATAAATAAGTTCATGAAGCATGTAGTAAATACACTAAGCAAGACACTACAGGTCTGCTTAAAAACATATAAGAGAAGTATATGGTAACAATCTTTGATTACATATTTATTATTTAATAGAATACATTCTCTTTACGCATAAAATTACGTCTTTAACTATCTCAAAAGATAAGTACACTTGCTGGCAGGAAGTAGATAGAAATAGAATAATAAAGGTTACGAAATGATAACTAATTTCAATTCGTAAGGTAATAAAAATATGTTTCCTTTAGTTAACTTTGATAAATACGACCGACCGTCTCAAACTGATAACGGACTATGTATTTGCAAGTGATTGTGTGTTGAGTCATGTTATACGTGATACTTGCTTCGTTCGATCACGCTGGGTAATAAGGCGGATGATAAATTGGAATTAGGACACGGTTTTAGGTCAACGCCGCATCGGTTTTTATCAAAAGTTTCTCTGAGAAATATTTATAAGAAAAAATCGTACATTTTGCGGGGTGGTAGGGTTTTACAGCCCGACTGGGTCGCAACCACCATGTATATGGCGAAAAAGCCCGTCATAGTGACTCGCTTCTACGGGTCGCGTTTCGGGATCAGCCTGTGCATATCCAGCTTATTACAGGCCGGCATGATAGTGGCGACCGGCGATGGACAGTGTGTCAATCGATGGTCGCTATTATTTTTGGATTGTACTGTGCTTACCATCAGGCATAGTGCAGCAATAAAAAAAAAACATTACATTAAATATTTTTTATTACTATGTTTCTTGACTTTTCCTACTGTATGTTATTTCGAATAGATTCGCTACTTGTAGTATAATGAACTGAAAGTCAACTGACGCTCGGTATCATAGGGGATCTTGCAAACATAAGAATAAACGTATATTGATTAAATATAACAATTTCTTGCGTGGATACACTGCTCCAGACCCTACTATAGCTGTAATCGATTCCAAACATACAAAAAAAAATGAGTGCGTGTAACCGTCAAACGCGATTGCAGTGAAAATTGTTATTTAAGTTCCGAATTAGCTGATAGATGACACTAAAGATAATGAAGCTTTGATTTAATTTGTTACATACATTGAAACCAGATGGCAACACGGTTGCGCGTCATATATACATAATTAATTAATTCTATTGTATGATTTTTATTATTCTTTAATTATTTTTTTCAAAAATATTTAAAAACCCGGATGGTACAGAAACGTGACGCCATATTGCCGTAACGGACTTCCGTTGCATTGCCGTCCAGTTATATCCTAGTCGCGCCTAAAGAAGTTTTAATTCAAAATTGTATAATGTATAAAATATTGCCTACAAGACCGTTCCATCATCGACTCATATCGTAGCGTACTATGACAGGACCGGCGCCGAGTTTTACATAGTACATCCATGATCGTTCTAATGTGTATAATAGTGTCCTTCGTTATATGCTCGTCTGTCTGGTTATATGTTTGGTTCGTTCTTGGTATGGACCATTCCTTTTTTTATACCACGATGGTGACAAACAAGCATGCGGACCGCCTGATGTTAAGTAGTCGTCGCAGGCTATGAACACTTGCAACACCGTAGTTGTCACATGTGCGTTTGAAACGTCTAGGTCCTTAAGTAACTGCGCTATCCATGCAACGTGCAATTATAACACTGTTGATTTTTAAAATTTCTGATTGAGATTCAATTTTGTAAGATACAGCAATAGATTTAATGCATTAATCATAATTCGGTAAGAAATGTTATACTAATTACAATTCTCGCCATTACTTTTGACCGCTTTGAACATAGACGCGCGAACGGAAATTTAGGTATAAATATATATTATATGATATGCATACACTCGAGATAATTTACAGATAATTAGATGGAAATTTTAGATTCCTGTAATATTTTTGTCTTGTAATGAACTCTGCACAGTATTATGCACCAGCCCGAACTTAAGGCTATACACATAGCTGCCCAAAATATTGACAAGGATACAGTTAATTAAATACAATTACATAGTTTATATCAGTTCGATTTGGAACAAAGAAAACATGTGTTAAAATGCGCCGTCAATTACACAAAGGTGTTTTAATCGAATAAAATTTACATACACGGTGTTTATGTAAATTGCTTCCCGGTATCGTGTATAACAAAACCGTTTTCAGATTTCAACGATGCGTAGCGACACGAAGATACTTGACAAAGAGATGGAAAATCGTCACACTATAGTCAATAGTAAGGACACTGTGTTACCTAGTTGTAAAACGAATGACTCTGAAGCGGATAGTAAAGACGGACTTCTGAGCACTCCATGCTTGAAGAACATGCCACGAATGCAGGGATATCTATATAAAAGGACTTCGAACGCGTTCAAAACCTGGAACAGGAGATGGTTTTATCTATACGACAATCGACTAGTCTACAGGTTTGTTATTCCAAATTTGCCTACGATGTTCCGTGTGTTTTTTTTTACTTTATTTTTGGCAATCAATCTTTCAGATTATTACTGCCATTGTCGCGTAGTCAATAATATTACAAGTGTCGTGCAATCACTACAATATTGCGTCGTGTGAATCAATATTCTAACAAGATGGTGGATCCCTTGTTAGAATGTTCCAGGAAGTTTTTGTGGCATCTCAGAATTTCATTCACTTCACTTATGCACAATAAACTAACTATATTACGTAAAACACCACCAAATTTACAAGATATAGAGTCAAATAACACAAGATTATGAATAAAATATAAAATCCACTACATGACACACCAAAATTCCGCCAAAAACTCCTTCTTTGTGTTATGAGGTATGAACGTGTTTTTGTTAGTTTAAAATTCAGGTCACGATGTCGTTATTCGCTTGATCGACTGCTGTTATTATTTAGGTGTGCTATTGTTTATATCTAATATAATAATTTTGGACATCTTTCGTAATAATTAACGATGATCGAGCGCGTGCCTTGAATCAATTACTCGAGTGTAAATATCGATGTTGCAAAACACTAGAATTAATAAAATCGATATTAGACAGTACTGGGAAAATCATAAATTTTACTATGTCCAAAAGGATATTTTATTGTATTAATTTTATTTAGATATGCAATGATTTCAATGTTTTACTTACAGTTGATTTAACAAAATGGACTAATATTGTACTAACCTAATTTACACACGTGATTATTGTTTTATTTGATATCAAAATCAAAAAATCATTTTTTTTCATATCTTGCAAACGAACAGGTGGGTCACCGGATGTTAAGTGATCACCACCATCCATAGACACCTGCAACACCAGGGGAGTCGCAAGTGCGTTGCCAGCCTGTATTGGGAGAGGGGGAAGGAATGGAAGAGGAAAAGGGAAAGGCGAACAGAGGTGGGCCTCCGGCGCTCCCATTGGCCGAACGAAACGCAACAATGCAAGCACTGTTACTTCACGGCGGTTTTCTGTGGGTCGGATGGTACTACCCCGGACGAACCTACCCATTCATGCTGAAGCCAGTAATAACTTCAGCGTAGCTCTACCACCTTCAAAATTTTAAATTTAATCCGTAGTCTTGTGTTATTTGCGTCTATAATTTGTAATATTCGTGGTGTTTCACGTAATTATTGTGTATAAATGAAATGGATGGAAATGAATACCACACAAATAGATTCTGACTTGCAACAACAATTTTCTAGAAAGTTCTAGCAAGACGACCAACATCCCGTTGGTTTATTGTAATGATCGCAAGAAACTTGTCTATTGCCTACTTGACAGTAGCAGTAATAATCTACTGGAAAATTGTTTGGCAAAAATAAAATAATAATAATAATAATAACAAGGTTTCTCGATCGATAACAGGAAACGAACTGGTGAATTAAACGTGACAGTGATGGAAGAGGATTTGAGGCTGTGCACAGTTAAGCTCGTTCACGACGGTGAAAGGCGATTCTGTTTTGAAGTGTTATCACCATCCAAGTAAGAGACGTTTTTGTCTATATTTTCTATATTCTAGTGTCTATGACATAATAAAGAGGTCAGCGTGTATAGTTTATTTAACTTTGAACTCAATTATTTTAATACTAGTCGATTCCTGCGACTTCGTCTACGTTGCTTATTATCTTAACAATACATGAAAGAAAGAAAAAAATATAGCGAAAATATATTTTGTTTGTAAAATTTCTTTAGCTCGTTTCGTAGTGCTTCTAAAAATCATAAACTACATGATGATATGCTTTTTTTTAATAAAGTGTCGTAAGATTTAAAGTAAAAAAAAATGGTCCAAAGCTATAATTTATTTTTTGCGTTATGCGCGGATAACGGCTGAACTCTATGATTTAATTTATAGGTATTTGCATATATATACATTTATTCCAAATTTTGATCATTTGTCCTAATTGAAGGTTCAAATTAACAATTTTCTACAAGTGTTTCTTTTCTTGTACGAGTATATTTTTAATGTGCACTTAGTGGAAATATATAAGTATATTATTGGCTTATATTAAAGTATTCGTCGTTGATTTTTTTACATCGTACTTATAATTAAATTATCTCTCTCTTTAATAATACCGGTCGCAGGTCCTGATCTGTAATTTTCCACGTACCGAATCAAATATAGTAATCGTGACATTAAAAAATTAAATTAAATGTAATAAAATTGACCAGAGTCGAAGCGCGCGATAGTAAAAAAAACCGTATCATAGCAGTTAGATAGGGTTTTATCCTAAATCCTTAGTAAATTGTAAGGATTCCTAAATAATTTTATTGAAAAGAGCGCATAATTTACATATCATTTGAAACTTATAAAATGTCTACAACAATAAAAATGAATAGTGAAAATAATAAAATCATTCGTTAAGGCCCATTTTTGCACGTGCGACGCAAAATGATAGTAATATACACGCCCTGGATGCTAAGAGTTTCAGAGAAATAACTTTTTTTCTAAAAGTGTGAATTTCTAGCTTTTTTTATAGGTGTGAATTTATTACTTTTTTCATAATTACGAATTTGTTACTTTATATTCTCCATAATTATGAATTTGTTACCTAAGTTAATTGCTGCACTGCCTGACATTTATAGTTTAAACCCTTCTCCTTGTGTCCACCAACCGTAACATTAGTGAGACAATTTGAAAAGAGCATAGGCATAGTATAAATATGAGACAGTACGGAAACTACCTACAAACGCTCGAAAACGGCACACTAACACAAACATGCGCGACGACGAGAGCTTTTAAGAGGTATTGTATAGACAGCATCGCGAAAACTGCTTAGGGGTCTCCTCGATATACATGTTTCTGAGAGTGTGCCGGTGCGAGCGTACATAGGTAGTTTCCGTACTGTTTCTTATATTTATACTGTGACTATGCTCATTTGAAATTGTCTCACTAATGTTACGGTTGGTGGACACGGCGTGCCATACTGTTATTCACATGAAACACTTCCCAAATGTTAACAGAAGTCACATGTTACAAGCGGATTCCGAAGAGATGCTGAATTGTTGGATATCAGCTCTCCAGAACGGTATTCGTTCAGCCATACAACAAGGGCAGAGCCGCGAGCATCCCGACACGCAGATAGTGCTCGTCCCAGATGACACAAAACCCTCAGACAACAGGCACAGCTCCGCCATTGTCGCTATGAAGAAAGTCAGGTGTGGTCGGAGTTTTATATAAACTAGTGCTCGTCTATTGGTCGAAATTCATAATAAGCGGAATGAAAAAAAAATCTATTTTGAAGTGAAACTGTTTAGGGGCTATGAAATTCTGACCCGCAACGATTTTGTGTGACGAAATGTGGTGGGGATAAACACTGTGTCTAGTAAAGTGGGAGCTGTGTCTCGCTTGTCTTCGGGTATTGCTTATGAGGCATACGCTCTTCTTATTTTCTTTCTTAAAAGTTTCACTTTTACGGGGTAAAATCTACATCAATGTTTTTTTTTATCGTTAAAGCTAAAACTCTGCGATAGCTACTAAAAAAAATGAAGAAAATCGATTGACAAAGAAGGGAGAAAATTATACTGAACCGATTTATATTTGTCTATTTATGTAGACATCTTCCATACATTTGCATATTTCTTATGTATCGTAGTCAGTATAACATTATGCTTCTTTATGATCCTCATTTAGAGGATACATTTGTATAGAGATTGATGACCAGAAAATCACAAATTCAGATAAATAATTTTGAGTCACATTTAATTAATTATCCAATAACTTTGAGTGTGTCATTTTTTTAATACGCAATTGTGAGAAAATCTGAGTAACATGTTATTTGTAATTGTTGTAATAAATAGATCTTTTATATAAAGTCTTTTCAAAGATGTTTTAATATAAAAAATTATTCGTAACGTATGATCTATTGGCTGACTATCAAAAGCTTTAATTTTTTAGGGTTGTTATAATGAAATGAAAGTATAGAATTAATTATTATTATACAGGATTTGGGAGCAGTTGCTGAGTATACCTGGTAATAATTATTGTTGTGATTGCGGAAGCCCTAATCCGCGGTGGGCCAGTATCAACCTTGGTATTACCCTATGTATAGGTATGTTTATTTGCCATATTACATACATATAATCACTTTTTACTAATATTTTTATCCTATAAAAATTATCACAGAAAACTATATAAAAAGAGTGGAGATTAATCTATTTGTTTTTGCTTAGTAAAATAACAATTAAGGCAAAAAAGTCGATTCTATATATCACACTAGCTTCTGCCCGCGACTTCGTTTGCGTGGAATAATTACTTTGGACTAATGCTACTTTTTTTATCGAACCGACTACGCTATTGACCTTGCAAGGCCTTTACAGCTTCACCGGACTACTAAGGCGAGCGCTTAAGGCACTCAGCCGATTTTTATTCAGGTAACATGCTCAAGGGTGCACGGCACATCTCGGCTTGGACTGTTACCGAAGAAAACCTGATTTGACCTAGCTAAACTATTCAAACATGTATTCATCTGTGAATCATGCAATTGAGAATTCAAAACTAGTCAACTAAGGCAAACATGAAGCGGAAGTACTCAAAAAGAAGAAAAAGCCCCTATTTTAAAACATTCTTCATTAGTGCTCCGCTACTATTGGTCTTAGCGTGATGATATATAGCCTATAACCATTCTTGATAAATGAGCTATACAACACTGAAAGAATTTTTTAAATCAGTCCAGTAGTTCCTAAGATTCCCTACAACGTCACAAACTCACAAACAGTACCTCTTTATATTATCAGTATATATTAGTATAGATTTATTTCTACTACCCAGTTCCAGTCATAACACTATAAAAAAATCATAGAATTTTAATTCAACCTATCGAATATTCAATTTGCCGTATGTTTATATAAGAGACATTATTCAGTGATGGTTAAGATATTCATGTAAAATAATAAATCTTCTAGAATGTTCCGGCATTCATCGTTCATTAGGAGTGCACGTCAGTAAAGTCAGATCTCTTACTTTAGACGATTGGGAACCTGATATTATTAAGGTACGTAGTTTTTTTCTTCAAAAAAATATACGAATACGAATTTTACCCACACATTTTCGAAGGAAAAATTTCTTAAACAACATCGGGCGATTAAAAAAAAATTGGTAGTGGAAAACCTTATAACCAGACATTGAATGTGCTCAACTTATCATATGCCTGTTTGAGTTTTGAGATGAATAACAGTTTGTGATTTCGCGTCATTAATAACATCGACATGCTCGTGAAGTATTGCGCTTGCGTTAGATTAGCGATGTTGTAGTATGGCGGCCTGTATAGAAGTAATATTGATATTTTATATGAACATTGTGCAGCCCATCTGTTTAATTAATTAATAAATTTTATAAAAATGTATACAATTATTGCTCAGACTACAATAGATTTAAAAAATATTATGAATTTACTAATTATGAAATTTAAATATTATATTCAAACTATATTTGATTTCAAAATTCAAAAGAGTACACAGTCGTTATTGTTTTGATTTTACATTTCTGTTCGGTAGTTATTTTTAAATAATAGACCACAAAATAATATTTACAAATGCTGTCCAATAACGCAATCAATCCGGATCGAATTAAAAGCTCTGGAGAAACGACAGCTTTAGGGCTAATTTTGAAATGGCGTTTAAAACAATTTTTAATAAATTAATTATTTGTATTTATGCAGGTAATGGCAGAACTCGGTAACAAGATAGTTAATTTAATATATGAAGCCAACACAGAGGGTTCGCCAATCGCCAGAGCGACACCGGACTGTGAAACGTAAGAATTATTTTTTTTAATACACGTTTTAGAAATGTCTTAATATTTATTGTCAGGGTGATTTAATAGTTCAAATTTGACACAATGCGCCTAAAAGCATACATACCTCAACAACTCTTATATGTATTTTGTGTCGGATAATTCTTTCTAAACTATTTCAGTTCGATAAGGGAAAAAAATAAAACCCTTTCACTTTCATGTGTAAGCGTATATGCGTACACGTGTGTGGAGGTGATATGTGTAATGTTGTCGCAGTGATGTAAGTATTTGTGTCACTGTATGGCGCCGGCCATACTTTTGAGAGTGTTAGAACAAAATGTAACTTAAGTTCTCTCTGTTGTTTATCAGTGTTTGTTTTGATATTATTATTTTATATGTTAAATGTGACCACGAACTATCACACGATTGAAGGTTGTCACTCTTTAAACAGTCACAATGTATAGAACAGTAACTCGAATGTCGAATGTTTATATTGACAGTTGCGTACGTGAAGCGTGGATACGAGCGAAGTACGTGTCTCTGTCGTTTGTGAAGGACATCGTAAGCAGCTCAGCCTCCGTAGACTCTGTACCACATTCTTCTCTCAATAACGGTAGACGTTGGTCCGTCAGGCGAGCTAGGCGCAGGTATACCTACATTACATTAACTTTTTAAGATGAAAACGTCTTTAGACCCCTTGAACGGTATTCTTTTGGCAGGAGTTGAATTGACAAATTCGCGTCATGACATGTTACTTACCGTAACCGACCGTATTACGCTTGCGTCAGACTAGCGACTCGTAGTATAAGAGTCGGTATAGATCTAATATTAATAATTTTTTTTGTATTAAGATTATGCAACTTATTATGTTTCATGAATTAATCTTTATATATTATTTTTTTCTGTACGAGTATGTCACTGAACTCCTCCCAAACGGTTGGACCGATTTTGATGAAATTTTATGTACGCGTTACAGTTGATCCGAGAGTGGTTTAGATTCACAATTGACCCATTTCTGATGACCGGGCAGTTCTGATGACTACCTTGCCTTTTTTTTACGCCAAAAGCCAGCAAACATGCAGACGGCTCATCTGGTGGTAAATGTGATCATTTACTACTATTGCCTATGGACAACTGCATCACCAACGCCGTAATTGTTGTGTTGCCGATTTTCAAAAGCGTGATCCAGTTCCAACTTGATATAATTTCTTAACACACCCCAATCTACTTTATTTATAATGGGATCACTGTTATATACAAAGTTCCTAGGAGACTGAGCCTAGCTGGGTTCTTTAAAAAACATTTTTAAATTAAAATAAACTGTTAGGTTTACCTTAAGTACATAAAATTAACATTCTTCTACAAAAAAAAAAAATTAAAACATATGTCTCTTCTGCTGTGACTCGGATTCGAACTGGGGTTACACGGATTTTCGAAACAACCGATTACCATCTGAGCTATTTTTGTTTTGACAGCGGCGGCGAAATTTACTTTTATATTCTAGCTAAATTTTTTCATTGCCTGGAAACTCAGATAAAAAAAGTTTTATATGAATGAAATTTAGCAAGATCGATTCATCGTCCCGGAAACTCCCTACATTCTAAGTTTCACGGAAATAGATGACGTCGTTTCTGAGATCCTGAATACATAAAGATATACAAGAATTGCTCGTTTAAAGGTATTAATAATTAGGTACTTTTGTTATAAGATGTGTATTTATTTTATAAAACAAGTATTTTGATAAAACTATTTATTACATTAGGGTGAGGCCACCTCCTGTTGTGCCAGAGACAATCGTCGATGAAAAAAGTGACGCGAACAGTAATACTAGTGGTGAGTAGACTTCTTTATATCATAAGAGGCAAACGAAAAGGTGGGTCGCCTGATGTTAAGTGATCACTACCGTCCATAGACACCAACAGCACCAGAGGAGTCGCAAGTGCGTTGCCAGCTTGTTTTGGCTCTCCGACGCTCTCACTGACCGAACGAAACGCAACAATGCAGGCACTATTACTTCAAATAGGTGTTTCTGTGGGTTGAGTGGTATTACCCCGGGTGAGCCGACCCATTCATGCTGAAACCAGTAAAAGCTTCAGCGTGGATCTACCACCTACAAAAACTATACTTAAGATGTATATATAATGTTAATATTCTATATGTCAAGCAGGATGTTTTATAATATCCAATATTGTTTGCCTTTACCTCCATAATCACGATTTCTTATGGGCTATTTGTTGTCCAAAAAATTCCCATCATATAACTCCAAGATCTTCATAGTAATTAAGTGTTAAACTGCACAGTAATTTCATTGCAAACTCCTGTCCTAAATAAATATTTTCGTAAATAATTGGACGGTTTTTTATATTTCATGACGACAATAAAAAAAGTAGCAAATAATAATCACAAGTTTGAAAAATACAGCAGTTGCTGCCTCGAGATTCATCCTAATTAGACTGCAAGAGGCGTTGATGGGACAGCACTATTTTTTTATAGATTTTAACGTTTGAGTACAATCTCACTTGACGATGAATTAAGGATGTGGGTGAAGACTTTGTAGTCAAAAACATACTGGAAGAATAGGTCCCAAGTTGAAGCTGTCGAAGTATGCCTATAGTTTCTTGGCGACAGATTTTCAACTTAAAGGTGATATAGCCAGCCAGCCAGATACTAGCCCTGCCTACCATTTTATTTATTACAATGGTTTCCATCACCGATAGTTCAGGATTATTTGCACTTCACTCCAGGTTATCAATCTCTCAATCGTCGGTGAATCGACGCAGTGTAATCACCGTCCTATCGACTAAGTAGTATAATCTCTTGGTCAATAGACGCAGTGTAATCACCGTCCTTTTGACTAACTACTACAATCTCTTGTTTAATCGACGACACAGTGTAATCACCCTCCTATCCACTTAGTACAATCCTTGGTCAATCGACGCAATGTAATTACCATCTTTTCGGTTAAGTGGTACAATCTCGTGGTATATCGACGCACTGTAATAACCGTACTTTCGACGAAATAGTACAATCTCTTGGTAAATCGACGCAACGTAATCACCGACCTTTCGATTAAGTGGTACGATCTCTTGGTGAATCGATGCAATGTAATCACCGACCTATCGACTAAGTGGTACGGTATATTGGCATCATTTGAAGTAAGTTCAAGTAGAGATCAAATGGTCGTTTCTAGTGCATTCTGGAGTAGAAATGTGTTTTCAGTGTCAGAGAGTTCGAGTAAGTCGGATGGTAGTCCGGTTCTATTGATCGGCACGGAGCTGGCGAGCGAACGCGCTGTGGACCTCAGTTTGCCCTCCGACCACGACTCCACTGAGGGCGAAGACGCGGACGATCTAGGTATTTTTCTTTGTCTATTAAAATCAATTATCATACACCCCGTTACAAAGTAACACTATTACAGTAACCGTCAGATATAATTCAACACCATCTATCACTTATTCGCCGCATCACATTGTTTATTTTTCTGCAGACTCTTGGTCCGCGCTTTTTTATCTTCTTTCGTTTATTTTATTAGTTATGTCGAAAATCGTAACTGTAAGCAACTATTTTTAGTACAGTTCAGGTATGCTATATGTATCATAATCAATTAACATTCATTTAGTGAAATATCTGATTAGTAGTTCATTATTCATATTGAAAACACTACAGTCGGTTTAAAGAGTGCACGAGCTATAAAACATTGCTGTCGACATATCTTAAATCTAATAAATCTTATTGTATAAAAAGAGATGATCGTCACGGATCACGCAGCAGATGTGAAACATAATTTAATATTAGAAGTAATAATTATAAAACGTGTGAAGTATAATATAGTTGGATAGAAATAGTCCGTAGCTCACATAAGCAGCCAAGTGTACAATTTACGTACACACACACACACACAAGAATGTAGAAAGTAACGGCGTAGATAGGATATGATTGCATAAGCGAGCGTCATGTCATTTGTTGTGACGGCACATAAAAGCGTGCCAATAAATGTTTGACATGAAAAACTGTATTTGATTTCGGGCGTCCTGTCCTAGAAATATTGCTAAAAGTATTACGTAAGCAGATTTAGTCCCTCCCCCTTGTTAGCAAAAGTAAGCAATGCTCTTACCCTTCCCCCCATAATGACGTAAACATTTATATGAGTATATTAAAATTTCTTCTAATTTAGTAAATAAATATTGCTGACGTAATACCCGATTAGGCCTCCCACGGCAGCGGCTCAAGCCTAGGTTCGATCCCTCGGTAGGGAGCCCTTGAGCGCGTTGCTTGCGCGATACGGTGACACACAAATGTATATCACTGCTACAACACTACACGTTCACCCCCACACACGTGCACGCCTACACGCTTACACATGAAAGTGGAAGGGTTTACTTTTTTTCCCTTATCGAACTGAAAAACTCTCAATTTTCCGATAATAAATATATGGAGGAGTTGTTGAGGCGTATATACACTTGGTACACATATACGTTTCAACAACTCATACATATATGAATAGTTAGCTAGGTTAGCTAAGATAGGTCGCGATTTTGCATGCAACAGGCAACAGCCAAGCCGAGGTGTGCCGCGCACCCTTGAGCTGGTTGCCAAAATAAAATCGGCTGAGTGCCTTAAGCGCTCGCCTTAGTAGTCCGGTGAAGCTGTTAAGACCTTGCTGGGTCAATAGCGTAGTTAATTCAAAAAAAAAAAAGCTGACGTAATCACCACCCAAACCCACAAACCCCTATGTCATCAAAGATGAGCAAGTTAAAGAGCGCTTTCCCCCCATCAGTGCTTACGTAATACTTACAACCTTCTGATCTGGAAGGTTGGAGTAGCATATTTTTTGTGGGTAGGCGCGGAGGATATATCGAGCCTGTGCGCGGAGGCGGTGCTGTCGAGAGCTGCGCGTGCGCACAACGCGGCGGTGATGCGCGCAGCACTCGCCGCCGGCGCCGCCATCGACCAACCGCTACGCCGCCAGCGCACTCCGCTGCACGCCGCCGTGCTCAGTGTACGTCTACCCTTACTACACTCCTAACCGATTGTTTTTAACCGCTCTGCATATAATTATAACGTTTATAGCTAACCCTGCACGCGACTTCGTCCGCGTAGTAATAGGTGCTTTGGGCTAACGCTAACATGCAGCGGAAGCTCTCAAGAGAAAAAACCGACTTGGAAACATTTTTTATTGGTGCTCCGCTCCTATTGGTCTTAACATCATGATATATATAGCGTATAACCTTCCACGATAAATCATCTATATAACACTGAAAGAATTTTTCAAATCGGACCAGAAGTTCCTGAGATTACCCTCTACAACGTCACAAACTTTACCTCTTTTATAATATTTCTATAGAAATATACAAAATTTGTATAGAAAATGTTTTTCCAAGTCGGTTTATTTTCCATCTTGAGAGCTTCCGTTCCATGTTAGCGTTAGCCCAAAGCAACTATTACTACGCGGACGAAGTCGCGGGTAGGGTTAGTTATAAATACTTATTATATTATCTTATAGACACGCGGTAACTAACAAAGTGACGAACGCGCGCTACCGCGTTATTACATAATATTACAGGAATCATTTGGCTCCAACTTTCACCCCTTCATATCTCAAAAACTATTTCAAATAAATCTGTCAAATTCGGCCCATGTCTTAAGACTTGCGAGCTATATATGTGCTCCAAAATTTATGAAGACACATCAAACAGTTATTTAAATATTAGTTTAAAATCGTCATTATTATCACTGACTGACCTATATATCTAAATTCTAAGCTACCTCCAAATGACCTAGAAAGTTCAAATTTGGCATCCAGATAAGTAGTTAGGTGAATACAAAGGAACGTATGTTCGAACTAGCTAAGTCAGACCTTAGTCTACAATATTGTCTCAAATTATAAGCAGAAATGATATTTTAAGAGTGACCATTGAACTTGGCACCCATTTAGATCTCACTTCTTTTGTCGTTGAAGTCAACAACCAAGGTAAATATCATAATATTGAACTTGGCTCTCATTTCACATTTATGTTTTTCATGGGATCCATATAACATCTAAACCGACTGACTTCATTATTCGAACGATTGAACAGAGTTCAATTTCAAATTCAGGCTATTTTTAGAACTCCATTTATTTTGTTTCTCACGGTCAATGAGTCATTCGTTGTAACAACGAATTCGCATACGCGATGTAACGATATAAGTGTGATTTTGCTATCGAATCATATACGTGTTTTTTTATATAGGGATCAGTTATGGCCTGTTCATTCCTACTGTTAAATGGGAGTAAAATTAACGTGCAGGATGAAGACGGTAAAACTCCACTTCACTTAGCCACTGAGGCTGGGCACACTGGTCAGGTATGTTTTAAAATAATCAACAACTTGTTAAATAATTGTTTAACAAAACATGATATCCTTTATTTATATCCTATTACAAGAGTAAAATCACACATATGTATGATTATTATTTTTTAATTATATATTTATTTTAGTCAATATGTAGTATTGTAAATACTTACAACAGTAAATGTATCTGTATACATATGGTAGTCCGGTGAAGCTGTTAAGGCTTTGCTAGGCCAATATCTTTGAAAGTTCGAGAAAAAAAATATTATATTCTTGTCTTTTATAGCCGTTTTTAAATTATAATCCATAATATCCCGCACCAGAATGTCCATGGCCCAACGGATGATCCCATAAATTACATCGTCAGTCAAGTCGGTATAGTAGACACAGGTGTTGCTGTGTCTGGATTTATTATGACATTTATTACGACATAATATTTTGGACTGATTAACTTTTGTGTTAACAATCTGGTCTGTTCGAAATTGATTTGTGATTTTATCGACGACAGGTTTGTCTCTTACTACGGTATCGAGCCGACCAGTCGATAGTCGATATCGAGGGTCGAACTCCGCTCGATATCGCCGTCAAACACGCGAATGCTGACATCGTTACCTTGTAAGTTTACTAATTCATTTGATTTATTTTAAATTTTATTTCCTTGTCCAGTAGGTGATTATACTGTTTCTTGCGATCATTTCGATGTTCTAACAAAATGGTGGCCATGTTCTTAGAACTTTCCAGGCCGTTTTTGTGGTAAATCATATTCTCCGTGGTATTATTTCCCATCGATTTCTATTGTGCACGATAACTTAACTACGGCATGTAGAACACCATCAATATTACAAAATATAGAGTCAAATAACAGAAGATTATGAATAAAATATAAAGTCTACAACATGACATTCCAAGATCACGCCCAAAACTTCATTCAATTTTTATTTATTACGACACTCACGATTAGTGCGTTTATTTGAAAGTTCGTTAATTTTAAATGTTTTTCTAGTTCACATTAACTAAATATCTTATCTGGATTGTTTATCGTTTGTCTTTATAAGGTTTGTCCACAATATCGCCTGATGGGTAACCACTCGAGTTAAAAACCACGAATAGGTTTAAATCCAGTTATCATCAATATTATTCCATTCGGTAGATGGTTTAGTTAAGTGATAATTAACCATTTTACAATTAAAAATGTCAATATAAAAATATAGTTTTCACCTAGCTAAACAAGAACCAAGGAAAGCTATATTTGTTTAAGTAAAACTTCTTTACGCGCTACTATGAGGTAACTGAACGACAATGCGACGGAAGTCCGTTACGGCAATATGACGTCACGTTTCTTTACCATCCGGTTAGATAGTTATTTATAGAATATTAGATTGTAATTAATAATATTAAACACAACCAAAACTGATATTGAGTTGTAATTAATTTAATTCGTTATTTGTCATAGTAATCTATTCATACTTTTTATATTTTATTTACTTTATAACGAGTTACAATGATTAGAGATGTAACGACTAGTCGGCATTTAAAACATAAACCTTTTAAAGCAAGTATTAATTTGACTTGACCTTATTCGAAGCTTATTTATGAGATAGGCACTTCCGTTTCCCGCCAGCATGCCCACTTTTGACAGCAAATATCACTAACTTCCGGTCAAATACCTTACTTGTGTCTCGCCCCACCATGGCAGAGAGGTGTATTTAAAGCGACGCCGTCTTTCAACTTCATTGAGTCGAATAATAATACCAGGCAGAATTTAAAATATTAAGCTTCGAATAAGGTAAGTAAATTAATATGCGTTTTATTGTAAGGTAAAACGCTTCTATTAATTTGACTTGACCTTATTCGAAGCTTATTTATGAGACTTGTTTGTTATCGCCTGGTGGTGGTAGAGACACCGACGCCAATGTGATCTAGATAAGCCAAGATTCATAAAGGAATCTTAATTACACAAGCATTAAAGTTAGCACGTTAGTCCAAGATTATTTAGTTACAGAGGTACTATCAATTATGAATAAGGCCTACAATTCTGAATAAGGCCTATATATTCAGAAGGCAATTCCCTCTAAAAGATGCACAGGCATCACAGGCACAGTCACAGGACTAGAACGTTTACCACATTTCAGTAGATAATCATACCAAAACAAAAAATTTATAACAATGCCATAAAAAACTATGGTATGGTTTCTTAATTGCCTTTAGAGTCTTAGTTACGTAACGATTCGGTATTCACTGCGGTAGATTTTAAAATACGATACGAGAACCGATTTGGTTCACTATCACTATTATGAAGAATTTTACCTAAAACAAGAGCAGTTGCGTGCGTATAAACAGATCTGATGGAAATAAAACTACTACTCGAGTAGTAATACTGGCAATATGCTCTGCACCATCACCACTAAATCGGTATACCAAGATATTTACAATAAGTTTCTAGACATTCCTATTTGAAAAAAGTTTTACAGCTTAAGAGCTGTCAATGATCTCTAGTGCTATCTAGTAGTACGAAACTAAAACATTAACAGTCTAAAAACACCCTAAGTGATATCAAAGACAACTGCTGTATGTAAAAATCACTGGGTTTGGTTAAAATAACCAAGGATTTATACTAGCATCAAAAAATATGTGTAAATAGTACAAATTTATGGCTTAGAAGAATTTTGGCAAAGTAAGCGCAAAAAACCAGTTTTCAACCATACTTTCCAGTAGCCTTTATTTTGAGCAAATAATGTTGACAAAGCCCTTCTAGAAGCACTCTCTTGTTCTAAAAGTTTTGATGGCAAACTTAAATTACGACTCAAAGACAAACTACTCATCATATAACCAATTCGAAAGGATTCTCACAAAAAGCGTGTGCGACACCATACTACTTAATCTAGAGATTTCTGTTCCTGCCGTTTATGTTAAAAGCCGAACGAAATGGTTTTACTAAAGAGGTACCTTATTGATGTGGCGAGCGATGTGATTGTTGGCCTCGAGGCTAGAAAGCGCTTGCAGCGTCACCTCGCGGACCGCAAGGCGTTTGCGACGCTACGTCTCAGCCACTACAGGTAACAGACGCATCGCTCTCACGCTGCCTCATCGAACTAGTTTAGCGAACTTACGTAAGAGACAACCTTTACTGCTTAGCGGCACAGTTACTTTGGGTTATTCGGTAAAACATTTAGTCGACCATTTCCACATGTTGACTCAAAATTTTCGCTGCAATCAATTAATTAGAGGTATGACCTTACTATGTTAGTCAGTGACCCTGCGAGGGCGTTACATAGAACCTATAAGATTCTTTGAAGCTATGCAAACTCTTGAAACTTTACTAGAACACTGAGTAATAGTCTTTATTAGTACCACAGTAGCCAAAATACTTTGTAAATATGAACAGTTAGACCTCCCAAGCTATTCGAGAGTGCTTAAAATACAGAGTATTAAACCTTCGATTTAATATACTTCAATTAGTAGATGCTTCTGCTTAACACCCAATGCTGGTTACTTCCAACTTACTCGTGCTTTTACCGGGAGTCTTCACATACTTGCTGCAAGAAGATTGAAGCCACTTTTGAAGTTACAAATGTTATAACAAGTTTGTGTTAATGGTCAATAACCATACAAATAATAGTATTGACGCAGCCTATTTACGCAGGATATGCGCCCTTGATGTGACTAGATGGCTTGTCTGTGTAACTATGAAGTTACAGAGTAGCGATGCCTATAAGCATTAGGTCACTTCTATACCACATGAGAAAACTTCCGACAACCACAAAAACAAGAAACCTTGCTGCACCCTGTGAGCTTGACCGTCCAGAAGCAATGTATGATCACACACGAGGGTACACCGATTAAACAGCCATACTGTTATCGGAACGATTTGCGTTCCTGCAAAAATTCCTATCATCCTATCTACTCCTAATCGTTATCGGTTATAACAAAACTGCTAAAAGACAACAGTCCATTTTTCCGAAATCCATTCCTCCGCATTTCATGTCCACGTAAATTTACCGACATAACCTAACTTGGCGATAGACGTACGTTCACACTGGGGACAGGTCACATGATTACTATATTATTGTATAGCTTTAGGTGGTCTGGCTTCCTAGTATGAACTACTCCTGCGCGCTGTTATCTACTATCCTTTATGATATGTGCAATCCCGCGAGGAATATGTGCAATCCCGCGAGGAATATGTGCAATCCCGCGAGGAGGTTTCAAATAACCCTTCGAAGGTTCATTATATAATTTGTGTGTCCTACGAGGAACCACAGACTAACGCTACGAGGGTTGCTTCCGTAATTCACGTGCACCGAACAATCCAACGAAATTTGATTCAAAAATACGCGTGTTCCTGTGAAGAGACACTGAACAAACTGCGTATCGTTAAACGATTTGCGTGCTTCTGCACTGCACAGAGGCACTAAATAGGCATGGAATAGCTCTGCGCGGGCTAGTTACTTGATCCGCGTGCTCCTGTGTGAAGGCACCGAATAGCTTTGCAAGGGAATACATTATTCGCGTGCTCCTGCGTATAGAGGCACCGAATAGCCCTGCGTGGGCTAAGTGCTAGTTACTGCTAGTCATCAGTCATCATCCGTGTGCTCCTGCGTGGAGGCACCGAGGAGCCACCGAACAGCCCTCCGAGGAGGCACCGAATAGCCCTGCGAGGGCTAGTTATTATGCTTCGGTGTTCCTGTGCAGAGGCACTGAAAGCCCTGCGAGGGCTAGTTATAAGCTTCGCGTGATCCTGTGCAGAGGCACTGAATAGCCCTGCGCGGGCTAATTACGTGATTAGTGTGCTCTTGCGCAGAGGCACTGAATAGCCTTGTGCGGACTAGTTACGTGATTAGTGTGCTCTTGCGCAGAGGCACTGAATAGCCCTGCGCGGGTTCGTTATGTGATTAGCGTGCTCTTGCGCAAAGGCACCGTATAGCCCTGCGCGGGCTAGTTATGTGATGCTCGTACTCCTGAGCAGACGCACTTGAGCAAGACGCACTGACTGAAAGC
>JACEII010000025.1:6657455-6674525 GCA_014332785.1 Antheraea mylitta | reverse complement strand
TTAGCAGCTCTTCTTCTTCTACTTGTGGTGATACTAGCTCGTAGTCGCTGATAATGGATTTTGATTGTTGTCGGATTGAGAAAAGCAATAGTAATGATCGAGTATGCAAAATTCTACCAACTATCATCTATGCACGCTAGTGGAATCTTGATACCTCTGGCCTGTCTTCAGAGCGTGATCCCTCGGGCTCGCGAATAGAAGTTTCTCCTCGAGCGAGCACGTAGTGTCTCCACGCAGGAACGTCAAAGTGAGTTGGCAGGCTTATTCAGTTTCTTTGCACAGGAGAACATCAGTGCAGGATCACTGCGATTATATAAATAACCTGCGTAGGGTTATTCCGATGGTTTTTGGTGCCAGATCACGGCTAAACTCGCGTAGGGTTATTACGAGTATCTGTGCAAGATCACGGAAATTATGTAAATAACCTGCGTAGGGTTATTACGAGTATCTGTGCAAGATCACGAAGATTATGTAAATAACCTGCGTAGGGTTATTCCGACGGTTATTGGTGCTGGATCACGGCTAATATATCGCGTAGGGTTATTACGAGTGTCGGATGATTATTACAAGTATCGGTGCAAGATCACGTCGATTATATAAATAACCTGCGTAGCGTTATTCCGACGGGTTAACGATCCTGCTGAGGGCTCGTCAGTGTCTCCGCGTAGGAACACGTTAATCACATAATAAGCCCGCGCAGGGCTTTCAGTCAGTGCGTCTTGCTCAAGTGCGTCTGCTCAGGAGTACGCGCATCACATAATAAGCCTGCGCAGGGCTTTCAGTCAGTGCGTCTTGCTCAAGTGCGTCTGCTCAGGAGTACGAGCATCACATAACTAGCCCGCGCAGGGCTATACGGTGCCTTTGCGCAAGAGCACGCTAATCACATAACGAACCCGCGCAGGGCTATTCAGTGCCTCTGCGCAAGAGCACACTAATCACGTAACTAGTCCGCACAAGGCTATTCAGTGCCTCTGCGCAAGAGCACACTAATCACGTAATTAGCCCGCGCAGGGCTATTCAGTGCCTCTGCACAGGATCACGCGAAGCTTATAACTAGCCCTCGCAGGGCTTTCAGTGCCTCTGCACAGGAACACCGAAGCATAATAACTAGCCCTCGCAGGGCTATTCGGTGCCTCCTCGGAGGGCTGTTCGGTGGCTCCTCGGTGCCTCCACGCAGGAGCACACGGATGATGACTGATGACTAGCAGTAACTAGCACTTAGCCCACGCAGGGCTATTCGGTGCCTCTATACGCAGGAGCACGCGAATAATGTATTCCCTTGCAAAGCTATTCGGTGCCTTCACACAGGAGCACGCGGATCAAGTAACTAGCCCGCGCAGAGCTATTCCATGCCTATTTAGTGCCTCTGTGCAGTGCAGAAGCACGCAAATCGTTTAACGATACGCAGTTTGTTCAGTGTCTCTTCACAGGAACACGCGTATTTTTGAATCAAATTTCGTTGGATTGTTCGGTGCACGTGAATTACGGAAGCAACCCTCGTAGCGTTAGTCTGTGGTTCCTCGTAGGACACACAAATTATATAATGAACCTTCGAAGGGTTATTTGAAACCTCCTCGCGGGATTGCACATATTCCTCGCGGGATTGCACATATTCCTCGCGGGATTGCACATATCATAAAGGATAGTAGATAACAGCGCGCAGGAGTAGTTCATACTAGGAAGCCAGACCACCTAAAGCTATACAATAATATAGTAATCATGTGACCTGTCCCCAGTGTGAACGTACGTCTATCGCCAAGTTAGGTTATGTCGGTAAATTTACGTGGACATGAAATGCGGAGGAATGGATTTCGGAAAAATGGACTGTTGTCTTTTAGCAGTTTTGTTATAACCGATAACGATTAGGAGTAGATAGGATGATAGGAATTTTTGCAGGAACGCAAATCGTTCCGATAACAGTATGGCTGTTTAATCGGTGTACCCTCGTGTGTGATCATACATTGCTTCTGGACGGTCAAGCTCACAGGGTGCAGCAAGGTTTCTTGTTTTTGTGGTTGTCGGAAGTTTTCTCATGTGGTATAGAAGTGACCTAATGCTTATAGGCATCGCTACTCTGTAACTTCATAGTTACACAGACAAGCCATCTAGTCACATCAAGGGCGCATATCCTGCGTAAATAGGCTGCGTCAATACTATTATTTGTATGGTTATTGACCATTAACACAAACTTGTTATAACATTTGTAACTTCAAAAGTGGCTTCAATCTTCTTGCAGCAAGTATGTGAAGACTCCCGGTAAAAGCACGAGTAAGTTGGAAGTAACCAGCATTGGGTGTTAAGCAGAAGCATCTACTAATTGAAGTATATTAAATCGAAGGTTTAATACTCTGTATTTTAAGCACTCTCGAATAGCTTGGGAGGTCTAACTGTTCATATTTACAAAGTATTTTGGCTACTGTGGTACTAATAAAGACTATTACTCAGTGTTCTAGTAAAGTTTCAAGAGTTTGCATAGCTTCAAAGAATCTTATAGGTTCTATGTAACGCCCTCGCAGGGTCACTGACTAACATAGTAAGGTCATACCTCTAATTAATTGATTGCAGCGAAAATTTTGAGTCAACATGTGGAAATGGTCGACTAAATGTTTTACCGAATAACCCAAAGTAACTGTGCCGCTAAGCAGTAAAGGTTGTCTCTTACGTAAGTTCGCTAAACTAGTTCGATGAGGCAGCGTGAGAGCGATGCGTCTGTTACCTGTAGTGGCTGAGACGTAGCGTCGCAAACGCCTTGCGGTCCGCGAGGTGACGCTGCAAGCGCTTTCTAGCCTCGAGGCCAACAATCACATCGCTCGCCACATCAATAAGGTACCTCTTTAGTAAAACCATTTCGTTCGGCTTTTAACATAAACGGCAGGAACAGAAATCTCTAGATTAAGTAGTATGGTGTCGCACACGCTTTTTGTGAGAATCCTTTCGAATTGGTTATATGATGAGTAGTTTGTCTTTGAGTCGTAATTTAAGTTGCCATCAAAACTTTTAGAACAAGAGAGTGCTTCTAGAAGGGCTTTGTCAACATTATTTGCTCAAAATAAAGGCTACTGGAAAGTATGGTTGAAAACTGGTTTTTTGCGCTTACTTTGCCAAAATTCTTCTAAGCCATAAATTTGTACTATTTACACATATTTTTTGATGCTAGTATAAATCCTTGGTTATTTTAACCAAACCCAGTGATTTTTACATACAGCAGTTGTCTTTGATATCACTTAGGGTGTTTTTAGACTGTTAATGTTTTAGTTTCGTACTACTAGATAGCACTAGAGATCATTGACAGCTCTTAAGCTGTAAAACTTTTTTCAAATAGGAATGTCTAGAAACTTATTGTAAATATCTTGGTATACCGATTTAGTGGTGATGGTGCAGAGCATATTGCCAGTATTACTACTCGAGTAGTAGTTTTATTTCCATCAGATCTGTTTATACGCACGCAACTGCTCTTGTTTTAGGTAAAATTCTTCATAATAGTGATAGTGAACCAAATCGGTTCTCGTATCGTATTTTAAAATCTACCGCAGTGAATACCGAATCGTTACGTAACTAAGACTCTAAAGGCAATTAAGAAACCATACCATAGTTTTTTATGGCATTGTTATAAATTTTTTGTTTTGGTATGATTATCTACTGAAATGTGGTAAACGTTCTAGTCCTGTGACTGTGCCTGTGATGCCTGTGCATCTTTTAGAGGGAATTGCCTTCTGAATATATAGGCCTTATTCAGAATTGTAGGCCTTATTCATAATTGATAGTACCTCTGTAACTAAATAATCTTGGACTAACGTGCTAACTTTAATGCTTGTGTAATTAAGATTCCTTTATGAATCTTGGCTTATCTAGATCACATTGGCGTCGGTGTCTCTACCACCACCAGGCGATAACAAACAAGTCTCATAAATAAGCTTCGAATAAGGTCAAGTCAAATTAATAGAAGCGTTTTACCTTACAATAAAACGCATATTAATTTACTTACCTTATTCGAAGCTTAATATTTTAAATTCTGCCTGGTATTATTATTCGACTCAATGAAGTTGAAAGACGGCGTCGCTTTAAATACACCTCTCTGCCATGGTGGGGCGAGACACAAGTAAGGTATTTGACCGGAAGTTAGTGATATTTGCTGTCAAAAGTGGGCATGCTGGCGGGAAACGGAAGTGCCTATCTCATAAATAAGCTTCGAATAAGGTAAGTAAATTAATATGCGTTTTATTGTAAGGTAAAACGCTTCTATTCAATACGTATTTCACTTTTTAGTGATAACACCGACCGAGTTTATGATTTGTGTGTGTACCAATTATGTGCTGATATACAGATTGCGATTGACGAAACTGAATGAAGAGATGCGTGAAAGTGAGATGTCATCGAATGACGATACGTACAACGAAGTGTTCCGAGACTATACTCAGCTCGCGCACTCGCACCCGGAACGGCTCGTCAGAGCGAAACACAATAACAACGAAGGTATCGACTTTTTATTTTACTTAAAATTATTCGCTTTAATTAACAAAAACAAAATTGAACACGTGTTTAAAATATTCTCGTACAAAAGCGTGTCCAAGGGGTGTCTAACCAAATATTTGATCATGATATATTCTTTCATCCAAAAAATGGTCATACTACTTATATACAATTTTATTGAAGTAAAAACTTTTTTATCCGAGTTGTGCGATTTTTGGTTGGAGTAATATTTATGGGTCGCGTCACCGATAACGTCAACATGCTTGTGCCGTATTGTGCTTGCGACAAGCTAACGACATCCATCATAATGTTTGATTAATTGATAAAATGAATAAAATTATTGCTCGTAAACCAGACTAACGTTAATAATTTCAATTTAAATATTATGGAATTTAATTTATTAGAATTCAGACTAAATTTATATAAAAAATTAAAAAAGATCACAGTTTTCCAACATTTTGAGTTTTAACTATTAACGGTTTTCTTTATG
The DNA here is from genome assembly GCA_014332785.1 of Antheraea mylitta. Classification (NCBI taxonomy): domain Eukaryota; kingdom Metazoa; phylum Arthropoda; class Insecta; order Lepidoptera; family Saturniidae; genus Antheraea; species Antheraea mylitta. The sequence continues at coordinate 6,669,565 of JACEII010000025.1, read as the reverse complement.
TATTCTGTACAGATTTATATAATTATTTAGTGTCTTTTTTGGTAGTTATTCATAGAAATGTGGTGACAATGGGAATTGGTACATGTTACAGGTGAACAAGCGAGTGAATGACGAAGCGAGAGGGGCTCTCGTCGCCGATGGCTGTGGTAATACAGTTTGACAACCGCTGACTGATGAACGCTTCCTTATATATTAATTTACTCATTAATAATGTGATTAAAATTTGACTATGATATATAACATATACAAAATGTATGGTTAGGAGAACACCGTTAGAAACGAAGTTCCTTAACGCAAAGTAATGAATGAAATTAAAAATTTTTTTTGGAAAAATACCTATTTATCAAAAATCAGATAAAAATAAGTCTTCATGAAATATGGAAATATATATGCAAATACACTCGTATAAAATAGAGACATAGAGAGAGAGGGGGGAAATGAAAAAGACAACGCTTTTACATTACGTGACGATTTTTGTCAGTTAACTCTATCCTTCCTTAAAGCAAAGTAAATAAAAAAATATGTTGGGTGAAAATAGTCATCAAAAATCAGATAAAAAATGCTAAATAAAAATAAGTTTTAATGAAACATGGAAATATATATGTAAATGCACTCGTTTACAATAGAGACAGAAATAGAAATGGCATAACGCTTTTATCTTACGTGACGATTCCTACCAGTTAGCTCCATCCATAAACCGCGTTAAGGAACTTCGTTTGAAAAACCCCGTACCTTCTAGTAACAATTTAATAATTTTATGTCTTAACATCTCGACTAGTATTTCAATTGTATATGATATGTTCGTTGATCGATAAATTATAATTAGATTGAGTGTGAGTAAAGTGAGCACATACAGGATCATAGAGTACGCTTAATAATTGTCATACTTTCATACATATATACACGTGACAAATTATAGCTATTTTAATGTATTTATATCGCAGTGAAATGATATGTTTATCACTGTTATTTCACAGGTGATAAATAACAACATGCTATATTTCACATACGTTACATTTAAAAATGGGCTAAATCCAATTTCAGCCGTTCTTAATATTTACGTTACGTTATTTTTCAAGATGTTCAAATGTAATAAATTAAAAACGTTACGGATGCCAAAATTTTGAACTTCATTCTCTGTGTATAAAAAATTAGAAGTCTTATAAAGATGAAACATGTTATAAGAACAATTCAAATTAGATTTAACTCACTTTAAAATGTAACGACATATATATATTGTTTTGGCCTGATACACGTCATTCAGATGGGCAATTGTAAGTAATTGAAACTTTATATTGAGAATATATAAATTAAAGATAGTGTACGTGTAATAATCTTTTTTGGTTAAATGTATTTTTTCATTATTTCTCATAGAAACTCATGGCATACATGTTAAATACGGTTAAATAAAATCTTATTTTCGTGTGATATATATAAGGCGTATGAATTATAAGAATTATAATGTAGTACAGTAGATATCATACTCGTATAAAATATAGCAGGCGTATTGGGTTAATTATATATCACTAGCAATTTATTTATAATGTTATATGAAAAATAACAGTGATGCGTATAATGTTCGATGATTTAATCGGAAAGGGATGAAGTATCTCGTGCCAAGTGAAGTATGTCTTTGCTATTTTTTAAAATTATCAAGTTAACTATATCGCTAGCCAGTTATTTATAACGTTATATGAAAAATAACCGTGACTCGTAAAATATTCACTGATTTATCGGGAAGGGATCAAGTTTCCGTTGAAAATCTTTGTTGTCAAGTGAAGTGTTTGCTTGTTTATTTTTAATTATCAAAGTGAAACAAAAATTACAATGAATTAAATACATAGGTTTATTCTTGCGTATATTATAATTAGATTGACATTTTTTTTATTTTTCATTATCACGTGAACTAAGTCACGTGCACCTACTAGCATAAAAGAGATCTAGTAACCTACTCAGAAAAGTTTACCTTTCCCATAAAAGCTGTTAAGTCCGCGATATATTAGTGGTTTAAAATCCTAAATATCCGATGGTCACGGAGTAAAAACATGTGTCAAAACTTAAAGTAATTTAGATTTTTATGTAAAAATATGAGTTTACCTTGAGAAGTAAAAAAATATTTTCTCGATTTATTGGATTATCATCAATACTAATATCATACACGTGTGTTTGGAAGTGTTTTCACTTATTTGTTTTTAACGCTTCCACGCCTTAACTATCTATCCAATCATCATGAAATTTTGTATACACAAAGTAAGCTACACAGATAAATATTATACACAGGCTACCTTCCATCCAGAAAAAAGTACTGTTCCCATAAGTGAAATCGAAATTGACGCGAGTAACGACGCGCGCAAATCTAGGTTTTATATAAAGACATCTTGAACGTTGAAAGGCGTCGAGACTTCCGGTGCTATTACAAAAAAAGTTAAATACGTATTAAATATTTGCTTGAAAAAGGTTTCGTACTAAATGAACCGCGGTCGCCCGAGGCAAGTTCGCGTTATCCTTTTCTCTCTAGTCTAATCTAACCAAACCAAAGCGAGACAAAAGAGCAAGATGGCGAACATTCAGCGAGCACTGTGTATTTAATACTTAATCTTTTAAAAGCATGTAATCAATACGTATTTAACTTTTTTGTAATAACACCGTTTGTGTTTTAGAAAACAAATCCTAACCCTTATTAATTTACGTTTAAGTAATTAGGAATTCTTGGGGAATGTTGATTTATTCAATTTTTTTTCGAAAGTTTTTCTTCAAACCCTATATATTTGACGAGCATTTCTATAAATTCTTAAAGTATAATTTACTGTCACATTTTCAAATAATAATTATATGAGGTAATAGGTACGTTTTCCTGTAGTATTATAATATTGGTACTAACTAAATAGTATAATTGTAGTTGAAAAATGTGATGATTTTCAGATGGTCTTATTGTCTACCTAAAGTATAATTTAATACGAGGGTAATTAAAACGGTAATTATACATCTTCGGTAAATAAATTACAGTAATATAGTATAGTATAATAATTGCGGTGATGGATCTAGGGCTTTGTTGACGTTGAATTTTACAAAGTTTCATATAAATCAAATAATAGAAGTCTGTTGTTGTGCGTTCATCAAACGGAAACCATTGCAGAGATAGACTAGAAATGAGAACTGAAATATGATTTTTTTTTCTTACAGATACTTTAAACCTTCTTGTTAAAAGGATTTAATATGTTATTTTTCTCCAAAAAAGTTGGCAACTTTAGGCCTGTAAATTAAAAAAAATCTTGACATTATATCGAAGGGCCACCGGATTAACTTATTAACGTAAACCATTCGTGGCTTAATACAACGGATACAAAACGTCTTCAAAGACCAACCCGTTTAATACCCCTGTGACTAACTCCTATAGATGAATTATTATAAGGTATCATATATATGCAAGTTTTTTTTTCGGCACTTCTTTTTTGGGGGCACGCTAATTTTTGAAAATTGTAAGTTCTTTTTTTTACGACCTCTACTACAAAGAGAACCCACTGTGAGACACGATAACTGTAATCCGGTGAAGCTGTTAAAGCCTTGCAAGGCCTATTGGCGTAATCAGTTCAGAAAAAAAATATATCGATATTATCTCTATTTATTTCGTTTTTTTTTTCTAAATAGTAAAAACACCATACGCCTATAGATCGTGAAATATGATGAATAGAGACTTATAAATAAAGGACGAGAAAAGAAGAATAGCTTTGTCAATTTGAAAGAAAAACACGATAACTGTTCAAGAAAAATAGATTATACTTTGTATTTTGATTACTGTGACCTATTAAAAAATCCTTTTTTTTTTTGTAAAGGACACCAAGGTTGTTTTTTTTTTAAGTTTTTTAGTATTTATGGCAATTTTTGGATATTTTTGAAATTCTTTTTAAGGGCACTGCGTGTCCTCGCGTGCTCCCACAAAAAAGCCCTGTATATATGTAATCTATGGTTACTGTTACTGGAAGTGAATGGATTATAATTATGCCGTTTATTTTTTGAAGGGATGACAGCCAGAAACGTGCTAATTCTATAAATTAGTAGCCATATGATGGTAGTGTGATGTTATTAGTAAACCAAAGATTTGAGCATCGGGGTTGTTATATGTACGTTTTACAGGTCAAAACTTTGAATACAATTTATTGATAAGTTTTTTTTTTAAACTAAAACATAAAATACATCTTCACATTCCTTCATTAATCGTAGGGTTGATTTAACTTTATTTGTTCAAACCCAATTCCAGATATTTGTTCAACATTTTCTGCAAAAGTGTCATTAATTTCCCAAAAAAATTATTGTCAACAAATCTTAATTTATATCATGAGAAAGAGTGTGATTTTTGGTACCATAAGGTTTTGCATGAGAAACAGTTGCACAAGATATGTTATCATTAAGAGTTAGTCAATCTTGTGATAAAATCCCAGGATAGCTTGCTTGCTGGATCTTTTTAGCATCTCGTTTTTTATAACGGACCAACCGCTAATGCGTCTTTTTCAAAGACATCGCTGAATGAATTGAATAACTATGAGAGTTTTATCCTCCCCCCCCCCCCCATTTATCCTAAAGTGTGATTATACAACGTATGTTATAACTACGCTGTTGAAAGTTATTAGTACAATTATAGTGTTTTCTCATAGCTTGCGTCGTCTTCATAAATGTCATACAGAAATAGTTTGGGATTGGGTTATGAATAAAGAAAGAAATTAAGCACCCATGCGTGTATTTATGCCTTTTTGCTGCATTGGGCATGAAAGTTCCTACGGATCTCTTCATTTATTGTGTATCAAAACACTTTACACGGAGATATATGTTATTTAATGTTTCCTGTTCTTTTTAATTAAAAATTAACATTTACATTTTAAGCTTTTGACAATGCACTAATCATTATTCAACTTTATAAACGAATTAAAATTAGAAATAAAGTAACAAGGTTTTTTTATTTATAAAACTTGATTTACATAAAGTTCAAATACTGAGTTAAATAAGTTAATTTCTTCATCTAAGACTACATTGGGAAATAAATCCCGTTTAAAATTAAAGTAATATGCTTGTGTCTCAGCGTATGGTGCCATAAGAAGCTAATAGCTAAATTTGAGTTAGACACAAAAGCATACGGTATACTTATGTTTAAAAACAAATCGTACATGATTTTTTTTACTGTGAGTGGCCATTTCAGTCCTAAATCACTACATAGCAATATAGAAATTTCTCCAATGTAGCAACGAACATAAAATTACAAATCATTCCAGGGTGTCGCATTTATACAATTAAAAAGTTTGAGAATTAAATTGAAATTATATGACGAATCTCAGTGTATAGACATAAAACAACTTTTATTTTTATACACGTTTATTTTTATTTCTAAGTATTGATTAAGTACCTAATGTAATGTTAACTTGCCGGTGTATGTTTATTTTTTTGTATCTGTTTTTTTTTATCGCACTTGCCCGATGTCGATGTTAAAATTATAAATTGTTATAATATTTAGAATAGTAATTACGATTAAAAATATTTTGATGAATTTTATAATAAGTCTTTTATAATATGCATATTAACCTATTATTCTTAAGTCGTTTATATCTTATTACTGTCTGTTCCTTCGAACTTGTAGTTATGGTGTTTAAAAACATAGTGTCTGTCAATTCAATTCTTCAATTTTTCTTCCACTTATATAAGTTACTTTATAGATTATTCTATCAATCTATTATATCCAGGGGGGCTTACTGAAGTTGCTTATCGACAATCACTTTATCACGTGATATAGCGCTCAGATATGTCATCTCCATACATTTTTTCGTTTTCTATTTGCGTTAGTGATTGTCGATAAGCAACTTGGGTAGGACCCCAGCTTATACTGACGCTATAATCATTAAAAAAAAATAGTGTGTGGAGTCCCTCCGCGCGGAAGAAGTGAAACTTCGTAATGTGGAAATGAAAATAGGCAGTGAAATAATATTCTTTCTTTAAGACAAACTTTATTAACATTGCTTTGTAATTCACAATTGATCGCATCTTTTAATTATGAATTTCGAGTGGAGAAATATCCAAGTCTATGACATTTACAATGGGATTATGATAACTGAAGTAAGATACGAATTCTTTGAGTTCTATTTTTTTCAATATTTCTTGCAAAAACTGCAGCAAGGCATATTGGACGCTACTCATTGCTAACTCTCGCGCTGGCCTGTAACAGGTATACTACGCGCATGCGTTCGAGTGCCACGCATTCAGTGTTGCTGTCTCTTTCTATTCCCCCTTAACGTTAAACGTTTAACACAACCTTGTTGGAAGTCGTCTTAGAAGTTTCACTTCAATAAACAGTCAAATAAACAAAATCAATAACTGACACACCATGTTTTTTTAATTAACGCTTCTATGTTAGAAAATATGTGTAAATTTATATAGAATATTCAATGTTGTCTAGTAATACTATAAAACCGGCTTATCTTAACTTCAAAACTATTTTAGTTTCAAATATTATACATGATTACAACTATCTGTGTTTATTTATATTGCAGTACAATTTTTCTTCAAAGAGTATTTGTAGTAAGTACCTACTAAAAGAGTACTCAAATTATCTCTTTGTAGCCTTAAAAATGCTATTGGAGCAATCGTTACAATAATATTATTAAACTTACGTAGTAATAGAATAAATACTGTTATAACATAAAAATGTTAGACGAAGAAACAAAGGAAGATGTCGGTAAGGTTCGTTGAATTCAATGTACTACGGTGAATTTGTACAAGGGGTCCGATTTTAACGGATTATAGGATACTATTATTATGTAACTAAATACATAGATACGACTTTGTCAAGATATTAGTCTCTTGTTATATCTAGTTAATGTTAATCGCAGTACTAAGACTTATATATTGACTGTATTATTTTGTGTTTGCGGGAAGTATCCCAGATATAGCAGTTTTAAGTAAGGTTTTCCACAATGAAAGCGCGAACGTGGTCTATTCTGCGACAAAACACAGTCAATAATATTAAAACCACAAAGGTAATCTTAGCGGTATCTTTGAATAAAAATTCTAAGTTTAGCTGAATAAATAAATTTTTCATCCACCAACAAACAAAATACTAAGATCAAATGGCGTAACTATACTTTTGGAGTTTCGTAACAAATTTGTCAGGTGGGGTCTACCATAGATAATACACTATACACTAAAAGGGTCCTCTACCAATTGATAGAGATATTTCTATAGTGGTTTTTTTGCGAGCTGAAAGGCCCTCAAGTCGGAAGCCACTAGCATATTGTTCGTTATGCCACCCTATTGTTACCCCCACAGCTAAGTAATGACTACATTAAAAGCATAGTGTCGCTACATGGTTAAATTCCTTTACCGAAACTGAATTGAACTTCTTTTAAAGGTAAATTTTCAAACATTGAAGCATTTCAATGTATCATTGCAAAGACATCTTTTTTTTTTTAATTTTATATTTGGCAATCAATCCTTAAGATTATTACTGCCATTGTCGCGTAGTCAACAATATTACAAGCGTCGTGCAATCACTTCAATATTGCGTCGTGTGAGTCAATATTCGAACAAGATGGTGGATTCCTTGTTACAATCTTCATCCAGGGAGTTTTCTGGCATATCAATTTCATGCTCCGTGGTATTATTTTACATTCACATCACTTTTGCACAATAAACTAATTATATTACGTAAAACAGCACCAAATTTACAAAATATATAGTCAAATAATACAGGATTATGAATAAAATTTACTACATGACAGACTAAAAATCCCGCCAAAAACTCCAAAGACATCTTATTTTTCCATTTACTGTTTAAAATATTCCTACATAACCTACAACAATTTTGATAGAATAAATGTTAACGATTACAACTCACCTTTCGAATCAGCACTGTATAAATCAATTTTGAGTGAAGCTCAGTATTTTATGATAAAAACAGTAAATGCATTAGTGTATGATTTGGATTATGTTATAGTAAGATTATTGCGTTCACTCGTGCATATAAGAACTTTTTTAATATCTTTGTTGGCGTCTAAGAACTGTCACATTTCAAATTTATTATGTTCAAATGTGAGTGGTGTTAATTAATACTCCGTTACAAAATGTTTGTATGAAGATCAATATAAATAATTATACCGAAATAAATAAGAATGTGTTTTATTTAACCTCAGATGCTAACTTAATCCTGATTGGTTTCTCTAGAATATGATAAATATAAGTGTTGTACTTATAAAACAATACACTGGCAAATGCGTCAGTCACGCCTTGTCAAACCCAAGAAAAAAAGAGTGATTACGCAGCGACAAGTGCAGGCTCGCTTTCTTAAATGAAGTATACGTAGTGCCCTCTTAGTAGTTTGTGGATGAAGTTCTCGCAAATGACTAGTTCGAATATCGTCGAGTTGTTTATAAAACTATTTTAAGATAATACCACCATTTTTGCGATGATCGCTTAGATCAACTATACCATTCTTAATTATGCGGCCCGTCTTTGTAGTTGGTCCCTCCGATGACTTATTTTCAATTATTTTAAACTTCGTGCCCACCAGAAAAGCTATGACCACGCTGAGTAAATTAAATATATTTCAGATAATACAACCGCAACGTGTTCCTTATTATATAGGGGGTACACCAAGCTTGTCTTTTTTTTTTTTCTCGAACTGACTACGCTATTGACCTAGCAAGGTCTTAACAGCTTCACCGGACTACGACCAAGCTTGTTTTATTGTGCAACCATTTTTCACTACATTAATACGTGGTTAATTTAAAATTACGTATTTTTATTTTAAACCTACCATGAGCGAAACGTGTTTGTGGCCGTTTAAAAAAAGGTTGACTACAACCGACTTAAGATGATACACGTGTAAAGAACCCTTGTGGATAAACGTATGTATCGTCGAAGCCTTACAATTGTGTCGCAGTATTCATTGAATGAAAACGTAACATGGTGATAGGACTTGTTCTAAATCTGCGAGGATAGCTACCACCCACACACACGTGCAGCAGAAATTTACATATAAATAGATAAAAACTCTAAGAATAATTATCTATACTAATATTATAAAAAGGTAAAATTTGTGACTTTGTGACCTTGCAGGGGTAATTTCAGGAAATACCGGTCAGATTTGAGAAATTATTTCAGTGATAGAGAGCACAATTATACAAGTACCATGAAACTGAGACCAAGGAATGTTTCAAAATCGTTTTTTTTTTTCTTTTGAGAGCTTCCGCTGCGTGTTAGTTTATTAAAATAATGCTTATTGGTCATATTATCAACACGAATTGTGAATTCTTATCAATATCTAATAACTGAGCCACAGCAACGCGTGGCTGGGTAAGCTAGTTATACTAAAATATTGAAACTTCTAAATGAAGGCGCTATTGACCTGGAAAGGTCTTTACAGTTTCACCGAACTATAAATTTAGAAATGAATAGAGTATATTGTGTAATATAAAGAGTTACTAATACTCACATTGAAAGATTGTTGTTTTTGATCTGTACATTCATATATACTTAAGTGTATAAACACGTGATGGTGAAAAGTATTTTAGTGGTCTGGCTTGTTACAGTGTAACACGAGATGAAAGTTTGTTGCCAGTACAAAAAAACGGGTATTAATTAAATAGGTAAAGTCAAAGTCAAGTAAATGCTCAAACATATTTAATAATTGTAAATGCAAATTAATACAAAAAAGGACTTATAATTAAAAGGAAAAAAATGCGTAAACATATTTAAGTAATAGTTTCAAATGCAAAATAATACAAAAAAGACAAATAGATTTTTTCATTGGTACGTACATCTAAAATAATTGTAATAGAGTTGCAAATAACAGCGATATCGTAAACAATCTGATTAATTCAAAATGTGATCGAAATTTATGAATCAAAAGTAAACAATTTTAAGGAATACAATTATTTAATAACAAAAATTATTTATTGATGGCGGAATATTAATTAGTAGAAAATCCATGGAATATTACTGGGAAAAAAAACTTAAACCTATCTAATAATTTTAAATGCAAAATAGTACAAAGAGTAAATAAAAATTTCATTCGTTCATCTACAATATCCAATTCTAATAGGATTCCAATTAAAATATCTATTATAAATAAAATAATTAATTCAAGATATGATCGATATTATTAATCGTAAATAAAGAAAATAAATGGCAAAATTCATTGTATACTTTTAAATAATGACGAAAATTTGAAATCAATGTGAAAAAATCCAATGAAATTTTTATTAAGAACACGATGAAAACAAAATTATACCTAAGAGATTAACTATTACTACTTCTGAGCTACATTCTGTAAAATCCGCAAATAAATGCGTTTTAAATCGAGTACGACTGGCGTACTTTTATTTAAACTATAGGAAAAACGGGTGGCTCCCACACATTTCACGTTTATTACTAGAAGTAGTAAAGTGAACATGATAGGAGTTTTAAAACAGAATATAACCCAAAATAAAGAGAAACTATATATAAAAAAAATCGATAAGTCCGTTAAGATAAGCCATACTCGTTTTGCAATAACGACTTCAGATAGCGTCTTAGAAGCCTAGTATTTAGAATGGAAATATTTAAACGAAAAATATATATTAAAAAGAAAATCAAATACATTGTCAGCTACCACAGTTTCGTGTGGTTATGGCGGTAAAAATTCCGCGTTGACCATTTACCAGCGACATTTCCATACAGCAAAAGTATAAGAGAAGAAGTTAACTCGAGAAGTACATGATATTTGAAAATAAATGTAGATAACAGGGAAGATTATATGAGCGTACTGAGGCCGTCGTTTGCATTGGAAAAATGCTATTGAATCGCGTGGTTTTAATTCAAGATAAAAGTAGACCAAAAAGACTGAGAAAATAAAGATGATGACGGAGAAGATGCCGGGGTATTTGGTGTTACGGAACTGTGTCCACTTCCATCTGTCGGTGTTTCCGACATCGAAGTACTTGGCGGTGTTGATCGTCGACGAGAGCGCATGACTGCGGACCGATCTGAAAGTGTAGTAAATGTTATGGTCTAAACGATTCCCATGAACGCTATCGAAACTCGTTAATGTAGATGTGAGTAAATCGGACCTGATTCGAAATTCTCAGGGCAGTACTTGATTGTATGCGCGCGATCACCGGTCGCGCTGCACTTTGGGCAGTGGAAGGAACGCAGCACTGGGCACAGTACTCGCCCGCGAAAATCTTTCAAAGCGTGAGACGTGTAACATTCTTCATTCTCGCCATTATTCTTACAAAAAGCGCACTCCTGTGGAATAATAAAAGAAATGTTCACATCTTTTTTTTATTACATATACGAGGCAAACAAACAGGCAGGTCACCTGTTGTTAAGCGATCACCGCCGTCCATACGACACTAGCGACCCACGAGGAATCGCACGTGCGTTGCCAGCCTATGTTTTAGGGAGTGGAAAGAAAGGGAAATTTGTCTCCAGCGCTCTCGCTGACCGAACGAAACGCAAATGCAAGCACTCACGTCGGTTGTCTGTGAGAGGGTGGTGCTACCCCGGACGAGCCGACCCATTCATACGACTAACGTCTGCCCGCGACTTCTTCCCACAACGTCACAAATTCACAAACTTTACTTCTTTATAATATTAGTATATCTGGAGTATAAAGTCAATTCGCTCTTCACGTCTGTCCGTGTGCAAGTACCCTGTGTGTAACCCTTTAATCGTACTTAATCGATTTTAATAAGCTTCAGCCCTTCGATATAATTCACAGTACACATTCTTTAACATCATTTATCTATCATCTTCATTATTTTACACGTGATCCGTGTTTACCAGTTTAGTATTAATTTAATCAATTTCCAAATCTAACTAGATATCTTGGAACACTTAATCATAAATTTAAAATCCTCTGGAAAAAATATAATTTAAATTGATAGTTTCTATAACGTATTTGAAATCACGACCAACAAACAAATAAAATATATATCACAAAACTTACGAAGTTTCTCTGGTTTTAATTGTCTATTAATAGTAAAGTGACGAATTGCTTAAGTATGACGCAACATTTTTTTTTTCTCGAACTAACTACGCTATTGAGCTAGCAAGGTCTTAACCAGCTTCACTGGACTACGCGCCACATT
>JACEII010000025.1:6639890-6657445 GCA_014332785.1 Antheraea mylitta | reverse complement strand
TGAGCTAGCAAGGTCTTAACCAGCTTCACTGGACTACGCGCCACATTGATAAATACCATGCACCAGTGAGAAACCTGGGAGCATCACTAGTATACAAGTAGATTATAAGACTACACCCAAGTGGCAAGGAATTATTTGTAACAATATTTTCCGAACAGATCATAAAGTTTCATTGCTTTTTCTTTCGTTCGAAAAAAAAAAAAAAATAGAGTCAAAAAAATATTTACTTACGTTAGGCAGTGCACGTCGCATTCTCCTGTCACTACGCACTCTTGCAACTTCCTGTAGAAAATCATAAAGCAAGCTGGGGCGAATAGCACGAAGCACAGCTAACTGCTCACGAGTAAGCGCAGAGACGTAATTGTTTGCGGATGAAATACCTAAAACAGGAATATATTAAAAAACATACTTGTAGAAAAGTATTGTCTGTTTAAATAACTTACTTTTGACAAGAAAATCGAAAGTGTCAGTCGTATCGTTGCTTCTATGTGTAGTACTTGCGTTATCACTCCATATCTGAGAAGAAACTAGAGACTCCGCCTGATTTCCTTGACCTGTTCAAAGCAATATATCTTATAATTAAATAAATTCTTGTATATTAGTAACATATAACCTGCAAACTTTCAAAGGACTTTCATTATAATAAGCTGAATTAGAAGTAATCCCTTTAGACGTACGACTCTAAAATTTTGCACGTTTGTTCATGAGATAAAAACAAAATGGCGAATTTCAAAATGGCCGCCATTGACAAAGGAAAAAAAATCCTGTCAAGTTTTTTATCGTAAACAGAAGAAATTCTTTTAGACCTACGACTCAGTAATTTTGCACGTTTGTTCGTGAGATAAAAACAAAATGGCGAATTTCAAAATGGCCGCCATGCACAATGAAAGAAAAATAATATTAATTTATATTTAAATATGTACGAAACATTCATTCGCTTAGCAACAAATAAATAACTTCATTATTTTGTTGCTTTATTCAAAAAAATATATTGCTACAGAGAAATAAATTATAACACATTTACCTACCAAAATAATAATTTGAGTTTTGTTCGTTATCAATTAGGGTATCCGCGTTATTCATCCGAATGTTATAAAGAAATTCATCCAAATCGAGATCAGAAGCAACTGTAAAGTAAAAATTTGTGATAAAATTGTACCTTTTATTAATTTATATTGTTTTGGAATAAAATATTTCTTAAAAAAAATTTCCCCCAACAAGTAGACAGATTTGAAAATAAAACATTTGGTGACCATTACAAAACTGAGAAAAATAAAATTTAAAAAAAGTATATTTTTACCATTGTCAGAAATAGTCTCTTCTTGTCTAGTTACATTAGTCCCCGAAACTCCGGAGAATGTCGGAGCATTCGCAGATGGCAAGCCTTCATGACTCTTAGTGGAATTATTACCATCATTAATATCATCCTGTTAAAATAAGTAATTACACTCCTAGAAATTTTTATTAAATACATCAGCATGTAACATATTTACGAGACACTATTAGTAGAAAGGACGGTAGAATTACTTGAACACATCTACAAAGAAAGCATCGCAATTAAATGCATCATGTATTTTGACCCTAAAATTGAAAACCTGAAATTAATCAGGTATATTCTAAAAAAATATTCTTAAGAGCACATGCCTTTGTCTCTTCTCTGTATCACTCAATGAATTATAACCTAAGGACACGTTACCATCGTGTGAAGGTGGCCAAACAACAAATACGTAAGAACAAAATCGTTGGCAAGGTGGATAAGGTCTAGAACTATCCTGAAAAAGTTGAGTTATCATTCCTTCTAGAAAATACCTAGGCCTGCTTCGTGAGGGATACACATGAGCAAATTACGAAATCACATCAAAGGTCCTAATACCAATTTATAAGTTGCAGAAATAAAATGGCGTCGGTTAAGACTGTCGAAATAAAAAAAAATGGTACTTGCCGTATTTTCCAGCGTATTATTGTTGCCGTTAGTAAATGCAGAAGTTTCTTCTTCCATCTTGAAATTATATAGAATATGATTCATTATAATAATAAAGAAAAATATAAATTACCAATGCAAGACTGTTAACACTGTCGGATGCAGCAAGGAATAGATCTCCGCACTCCAAAGTCACAGAATTTATAGGCAGCAGAGAGCTAAATGTTTGTGACGAGCTTTAGTAATACGTTCATACCTACCAGAAAAAAAAATAAAATAATCGTGTATTTCTCAAAAAATCACCAGTTGTTCATAGTTACCCATATTCAAAGATAAAATATAGACTTATAAATCACAAATATATTTGAGTTTCAATATTTTGAATAGTAATTATTTGATAAAATTTAACGAAGGGTAGATCTATCAAATTGTTATCTCTGAGTGCATCGAGCGGCTCGCCTATGAGCACGTAATTGTGTCTTTTATGAATATTGAGAGAATGACTTTGCATTTTTACTATGATGATTATTTTTTTAATATATTTTGAGAAACTTTCTGCCAGATTTACAACTGCTTCCCGTATACAGTGCCATCGGTTTGGTTTCTGAAAGTTAAAATTTTGGGAAGAAATAAATAAATATGCTACCCTGGATGCTATATATCTGTATATATGCATAAAATTGGCTGGCATAATACCGAAATAAAAACAATGAAACATAAAACAGTAAATCAATTTCTTTCTTTACTTAAAATTTTAAGTTAAGAATAATGTGTTTCAATTATATTATAAACTAGCCCCTGCCCGCGACTTCGTCCGTGTAGTGATAGTTATTCTGGGCTAACGTCAACACGCAGCAGAAGCTCTCAAAAAGAAAAAAGCATCCCGATTTTGAAAAATGTTTCATCTGTGCTTCGCTCCTATTGGTCTTAGCGTGATGATATATAGCCTATAACCATTCTCGATGAATGAGGTATATAATACTAAAAGAATTATTCAAATCGGACAAGTAGTTCCTGAGATTACCCCCTACAACGTCATAACATCACAACGTCACAAACTTTACCTCTTTATAATATTAGTATAGATTTCTTAAAAAGAAATGTTCTTATACACATTTCAGTGTGGATTTGTTTTGTGTTTAGTAGAGCCACGCTGAAGCTGTTACTGGCTTCAGCATGAATGGGTCGGCTCGTCCGGGGTAGTACCACCTGACCTACAGAAAACCGAACGTGAAGAAACAGTGCTTGCATTGTTGCGTTTCGTTCGGTCAGTGAGAGCGCCAGAGGCCCACTTCTCCTGTTCCTTTTCTCCTCCTCCCTCTCCAGACACAGGCTAGCAACGCACTTGCGATTCCCTTGGTGTTGCAAGTGCCTATGGACGGCGGTGATCACTTACCATCAGGTGACCCATCTGTTCGTTTGCCGCCTATGATATAATAAAAAATAAATCATTTGATATGGCGTTCCATAAAATAAAAAGTATTTGGTTGGTGTTCCGTTATTTTTAATGTTTTAGGAACCCCTGGCCTAGAATATATAGTACACTTCTTTTGAAGTTTTTTTTGAAGTTCTTTTAGATTTTTTTTTCTTCAAGTAGGTAATTCATTTCTCAATATACCCTATTTCCTATACTGCGCATATTATAACACTTTCACGTATTAACAACTTGACCGATAATTATAATATTTTGTATACACGTGAATAGAGAAGGACATAGGGTACAATAAATAAAAAAAAGTACTATTCCTGAAGATTAGATCAAATCTTCATTACCGCGATACATGTTGCAAAAACTCATACGTATATCTATAAAGATTAGCTTAGGTTATCTCAGATAGGTCGCGATTTTTGCACAAAACCGGCGTCAGCCCAAGCCGAGGTGTGCCGTGCACCCTTGAGTTAGTCGCCCTAACATCTCAAATCGGCTGAGTGCCTTCAGCGCTCGCTTCAATAGTTCGGTGAAGCTTACCAGGTCAACAGCGTTTTCATATCGAAAAAAAAGTACTGTTTCTGAAGATAAGATCAAATCTTCATTACCGCGAGAGAAAGTTAAAGGAAAGGTTATGATATTTTATAATATTAGTTAGGGCTAGCTGTGCCCGCGACATCGTGTACGTGGCAATTTTTATAAACAGACAGTGGTTAATAAAATCTTCTTAATGTATTAAGTCCATTTACAATTTGTATTTCCATCAATTTGTCTCGTTCTCGTATTCACGCGACTTAAATATTTTTAAATTACAATAACTCTTAATAGAGTGGACCGATTTTAATAAAACAAAGATAACTGTTACTCGAAGATATTCTTTATGACGTTCTTGCTGTACTTTCGCAGTGATGCGTTGTCAAACAAATATACAGACATTTCTAAAAATGATTAAAATGTATTTTATTACTTATTTCTAGACACGTGCAATATTTTTTTTCATAAAAATTTAAAAAATACATATAGAGATAGATGTTCCATATATTTTTATACCTCAAACAATAGTTTTTATCACCATGACTCATCATAAATCACTTACGGACTACAGTCACAGTTCTTAGATAACCGGTTGTTTCATTCAAATTGTTTTGCTATAACGATAGCTTAAGCTGGTTATGGAAGTCTTGACCTGACCTGATACGATGTTCAAGCATGTTATCACTAAGCCATCATTGCATACTGTTATCAAAATTAAAAATACCTTTTAGAATTTAAGCCCTGAGAAGTCTCTTATGGGCGTCAAAATTATCACCGGTTTGGAAAAACAACCGAGTCACAGTGAAGAAACGGTAAGAAACTCGATATCCTGTCATCTATACTAATATTATAAAGAGGTAAAGTGTGTGACATTGTTTGTGACGTTGTAGGGGGTAATCTCAGGAACTACTGGTCCGATTTGAATACTTCAGTGTTATATAGCTCATCTATTGAGGAAGATTATAAGCTATATATTATCACGCTAAGACCAATAGGAGCGGAGCACCAATGAAAAATATTACAGAATCGAGATTTTTTTCCTCTTGAGAGCTCCCGCTGCATTATAGCATTAGCCCAATGTAACTATTAGTACGCGGATGAAGTCGTGGGCAAGGGTTAGTCGTATATATTTCTATGTAAATATTAATCTACCCTATAATGAACTTTCATGAAAGCCCGCTTGGCATGGTTTTTGATAACATTACCTACCTAAAAACTGCTACTCGTCTCACTGAGTCTGTAATATGGGATAAACAATTCGTCACTATTTTTATAATAGTATTTCCCTTGTGTCGGTGTTTTAGTAGATCAAGCTTTTCTAAATGTTTTAAATTTATTATATATTCCATTACTTTATACCATTTTAAACACAGCATTATATAAATAACTAGCCTCTGCCCGCTATTTCATCCGTGTCGAATAGTTACTTTGAGTTATCGCTAGCATGCAGCGGAAGTTCTGAAGAGGAAAACAAATCCCTATTTTGAAACATTCTTCATTGGTGCTCCTCTCCTATTGGTCTTAGTGTGATGATATATAGCTTATTACCTTTCTCGACAAGTGAACTATATAACCCTATTATATAACAACATTTTCAAATGGGACCAGTAGTTCCTGAGATTACCCTTACAGCGTCACAAACTCAAACTACTTCTTTATAATATTAGTATAGATGTAATAGAACGTCGTAAAAAACGCGTAAAGTCAAAGATCTTACATACTTTTTAAATTGTTCGAATACTGGCTGCATATTTTATATTTTAGTTGTAGGTAGGGTATCTATTTTTTATTATCGTCGATTGATTGATTAGTTAAATTTGCTCTGAGATTCAATTTATGTGGAACAGTGCAGTTTCCAAAAAAATTGTACTTTTTAACAGTAATCTTCGAGCACGGGATTCAGAGGTACACTTACTGCGGACGCAAATAAAATCAGTCCCCGCATAAGCATACATTATATATTATGCAAAATATCATATTGTAGGTATATCCCTCCTTTTATCATTATACCTTAATTTTAAGAAGGTAATTTATATTGTAAACATTTCTAAATATATATTTAGATATCAGTGTAAAAGTATTTGCAATACTAGAAGCTTCACATTCGCTTTACCTTCTTCTTGCTGCTTTTTATGATCCTTTAATTATGTAATAAATGATTGTATATGTAATGAATGATAATTCACAAGCACAATCTGTTTTTTTTTTCGTTTTGAATATTGTCACTGAACAATTATTATTGATTGATTAGGCAATAGAATATATCAACTAAAACGGTGAGTTTTTGGCGGGATTTTAGTCTGTTATGTAGTGGATTTTATAGTTTATTCATAATCTTGTGTTATTTGACTCTATATTGTGTAAATTTGGTAGTATTTTACGTAATATAGTTAGTTTGTTGTGGATAATTGAAGTGAATGAAAAATAATACCACGGAGAATGAAATTCTGAGATGCCACAAAACTCCCTGGAATTTTTTAGCAAGGGATCCACCATCATGTTGATTCAATCGATGCTTAATATTGAAATGATCGCACGACGCTTGTGATATTATTGACTACGTGACAACGGCAGTAATAATCGGAAAGATTGATTGCCAAAAATAAAGTAAAAAAAAAACTATCACGGTTACTGTCACGTTTCTTGTATAAAAAACTTTTATATGAAAGACTATACATTTGAGCATAGGATTTAAGTTGAATGTTAAATAAAAAAATTCAAACCATAAAGTTTTCGTGAAAATCAAATATTAATTACAAACATGTAGGGTAAACACCAGAAATGACAGAGTTTTATTTTAAATTTAAGCAGATACGTAACTTGCATAAACATAGACAAATGTATAATTCATACAATAAAACACAAAGATGTTCTGTTTTATATATATGTCGTAACATTTCAAAATGAATTAAATCCAATTTTAGCCGTTCCTAATATTTTAAATTATTTTTATAAGGTCATGCAAGATATGTAGATCAAAAAAAAAAATTTAAACTTTCTTCTATTTTATTTTATTTTTGGCAACCAGTCTTCTATTTTGTAGACTATTACTGCCAATCTCAAGTGAGTAACGATATTACAAGTTTCTTGATATAATTTCAATGAACTAACAAGACGGTGGCCATTTTGCTAGAACTTTCCTGGGAGTTTTTGTGGCAACTCAGAATCCATGCTCCGTTGTATTATTTCCGATTCACATCACCTGTGCACAATAACTAAGCTGTATTACGTAAAGCACCACTAACATTACACAATATAAAGCCGAATAACATAAGATTATGGATAAAATATATAGACCACTACATGGCATTCTCAACTAAAAACCTTATGGACGGGAAAATTTGAGCTTTGCTCTCGGTGTATCTATTTAAAAAAAATATGTTATATGAACAATTAAAATTAGATTGAACTCATATTGAAATGTAACGAGACTTATTCCCTTACTAATATTACTATTGCGAATTTCAGTTCGTTTGTCACGTTTTCGCGTCTTATATCGTTGTTCGTATCGACTTCTGAAATCCTTAATACAATAAAAAGTATAAAATATATCTTTATATATATATATATATATATATATACTCCTGCTAAACGGCTGGACCAATTTTGAGGAAATTTTGTGTGCGTGTTCCAGTGGATCCGAGAATGGTTTAGATTCACAATTGGACCCTGTAGGTGGCGCTGCAGTCGGGTAATAAGCGATTTTTAATAATAATTGGGACAACGTCCGCCGGGCCCGTTTGTATGCATAAATATCTGTAATTACTGAAGCCAAGCTATTGATATATTGTTTGCAATTATGACTTAGTATTCGTACTATAGACTAGGAGTTGTATTTTTGTATTCATTGTTTAATTTTTCTATTGTTTTTTTTTTATTTATTTCATTTGATTGTTTTTTTGATTTTGACTAACTTTAACACGCAGCGGAAGTTCTCAGAAGAAAAAAAAACGATTTTGAAACATTCTTCATTTGTGCTCCGCTCCTGTTGTTCCTAGCGTGATGATTTATAGCCTTATATAGTAAATAAGCTATCTAACTCTGGAAGAATTTTTAAAATCCGACCAATAGTACCTGAGATTAACGCGTTCAACCTACTAAACAAACAAACCCTCCAGCGTTATGATATTATAGAGTTTTGATTGTTCTTAGTCAACTGGGTGGGTAAATGATAAAAATGCTATCATCTGAGATGACGTTGTTTTTTAATGTTGTCTCATAGTTTTGACCTCGGTATACAGTTCTGTATTTTTCCAGTGCGTTAATCATTCACGTTTACTCACAATGTTTTCATTTGTCGACAGCTGATAAGAGTTATTCAATAACTAAATCCAAATAAACTGGAAAATTTGCACTACCCGAGTATGATTCAATGTACGATGATCTAGAGATCAGCACATGACTTCTTTCAAAAGATTTCGTAGAAAATCTGTATTTCTAGTAGATACAATAAATAATATTCAGTGGGTTTATACACCGAGTTCGCGTTCAAGCACATTTCATTAGACATATTTGACCATCGTGTACTAAAATTCACCAGATTAGGCCCCCCTCGGTAGCGGCTCAAGCCTAGGTCCGTTCCCACGGTGTAGAGCCATTGAGTGCGCTGCTCGCGCGATACACTCACACAAAATCTTACATCACTGCGACAACATTACACATATCACCTCCACACACGTGCACGCATACACGCTTACACATGAAAGTGGAAGGATTTTATTTATCGAACTGAAATATTTTAGCAAATTATCCGATACGAAATATATATGAGTTGTTTACGTATGTATGCTTGGTACACATATGTGTTTCAACAACTCATATATGTATGAATAGTTAGCTTAGCTTAGCTCAGATAGGTCGCGAATTGCGCGTAACTGGCAACAGCCCAAGCCGAGGCGTGCCGTGAACATTTAAGGTAGTTGTCAAATAAAATCGGCCGAGCGCCTTCAGCGCTCGCCTTAGTATTCCGATGAAGCTGTTAAGACCTTGCTAGGTCAATAGCGTAGTCAGTTTGGGAAAAAAAAAAACAAATTCAAAAAGACAATTAAACACATTTTATATTCTTGACCATTTCAACAGCTAGTATATCATATTTCAATATTCTAAATTATGTTTGCCATCTTGTATTTTTTTCCCATACGTTAATGTTAGTATTCATAAATGAGTAGAATTTAAAGATTTTTTTCCTAAATATAATGTTTCTCAATATTTACTATTATATATCGCACTCCCGGTGCGACACTGTCACTTATGCAAAAATGCAATTTTTCAGGAGAAGCATTTAAAAGTTTGACATCGTAAAAAAATATGATATTTCAAGATTTTGACAGGGTAAATAGCTTACACTACAGCGTCAACTTTTAACTTACTTTTGAAAGAATAATAATCACTTAATATTAAAAAAAAATACCATAAAATATTTTAAGCCTGCCAACCCCCTCTCATAAGTAGTGACGTTGTGGCACTAACGAAAAATAATAACCGTAATTATGTAACACTGAATTGAAAAACCAAGAACAAATGGTTAACTCAGTTGCGTTTTAAATCGCAATTATGCAATGTTATTAATTAGTATAAGAAATCTAACTTTATGTTTTTTAAATTCAGTTCTAGCTCTTCTTGGTGAATCTTGTCATTGGCATATTCAACAAGGGTCATTGTAGTTTCAAAATTAATCTTTCAAAAATATTTAAATATCGTGGAAATAAAGTCACAACTGTATCTCAGGTGACTATTGCTCCAGAATCAAAAAAATATTATGTCACAATTATCTCAGTAATGATGTTGCTCCAAGCGTCACCTGATTCACGCCAAAACGGCAAAGACATTATTGTCCTCATACGGAAATTATGCATACTACGTAAACAGCATTATGGCTCCAATTAAAGGGGTGCTTTAGGACTACTTGATCTAGTTGTTCTTCTCGATTCCAATTACTTTTTGACAGCCATATAGACAATATTGGACAAAAAGCCTTCAGGGCGTTAGGGTTTGTCATGCGTAATGCTAAATACTTTAATAACATAAAAACCTTAAAGATATTATATTGTGCTTATGTTCGTAGTAAGTTGGAATACGCATCGCAAATCTGGAATCCTAGATACCATTTATATGTAAATCGTATAGAAAATATCCATATAAAGTTCAATAAATATCTATGTCACCGTTTACATTATACCTACGATCCCAATAATTACGAGGAACTTTGTTGTAAGCACCACCTGTTGCTCCTTGTGAAGCGACTAGAAATAGCTGAGGTTACGTACCTGCTCAAAATTGTTTGTAATATTGTAGATTGTCCCAAATTACTATCGAAATTATCTATCAATATCCCGACCAAAGATCTACGTACGAACCCCCCTCTTTCAGTGCCCGCTGTTTCCGTTAATTATCGGCAGAATTCATATTTATGGCAAGCTAGTCATTCCTTCAACACCATAAGCGAGATAGGTGATTTTGACCTATTTAATACTTCTGTAGATAAGGCGACAACGTTTTTAACATGGATGTTCTTTAATGATGGCGATTGCAAGTAGTAATAGACTGTTAACATTTTTGAATTTCTTATTTATTATAATGTTTACTTAATACCGTGTAATGCAAGTGATTGTATTCTGTTTTATATCAGCGAAGACTTATAAATGGCTTGATGTTTTCTATTCTTTTAACTATGTATTGTACATTATAGCTGTTAGTTTTCCTAATAAATAAATATTTAAGTCATTTTTGCATAAGTGACAGCGTCGCATCGGGTGTGCGATATTTTTTTTTATTATTACTAATTGTGTAAGTTAAGTATTGATGTGATAAAGCATTTTTTAGGTATTCAGTTTAATTTACTATTTTTTTATTATCGTCATTGTATTATTGTTGTTGACTGTTGCTATATCCACATGTATACATAAATATGTAATACATAATACATAAATATGTATTAAAAAATAGTCAAACTTCAAGGCTTCAACAAATCGTTTATTTTTATAAAGTATTGGTTGAAAAAATTGTTCTGTATCAACTAATAATACAATTTTATTATGTCACGAGTGTAAACTGCCGATGTAGGAAAT
Source organism: Antheraea mylitta (assembly GCA_014332785.1). Lineage (NCBI taxonomy): Eukaryota > Metazoa > Arthropoda > Insecta > Lepidoptera > Saturniidae > Antheraea > Antheraea mylitta. Next base: position 6,646,494 of record JACEII010000025.1, on the reverse strand, counting down.
AAAATAACTTAAAATTACAATGAGCTACAAGTTACAATAATAATAATTATATTATATAATAATAAAATAGACACTTAAAAAAATATCGTAATTTTTCACTTTATTCCAAAATCACCTACTTTGACCGAACTAAATATTCCTATTCTAATAAGTACTTCTCGACTGTTTGTTTCTAATTATTTAAGTAAATTAGCACAATAACTGCATATTAATAAATGCGAGGAACATCTATGCTAAAATTTGACAAACATTTTTAATTGAGGCGGAATCACTATATAAAACGAATTAAAAACTTTGGAGATGACGTCATGTTAACGACGACAACCGTGATAGCTGCCTTTGCTCTTTCACACGCGAAAACGCTTTTGTAATAAGATTAACTGCGTTTACACGACATGCTCTTTCCCGCGGTAAAGATTGCGTGTGTTAACACAAACAATAAAAATCTCGCGTGAATTCGCATACACGGTTTCTCGTATCCAATCCTGCACACTACAATCGCATGCAAAAGAGCGTGTTGCGTAAATGCAGGTAAGGATCTGTATATACGTGAACACGCTTTCCCTTATTGAGTCACGCGTGAAAGAGCGTATCATATAAAGGCAGCTTCCGATGGTACGAGTTAAAACGCCAATCCTCCAGAATGGATTTCATTCCCGTTCTTTATTTCATTGTAATGCGGTGGGTGTGATATAGCGACGTCATGTTTGGGAGCGTTAGCGTTCATGGAGGCTTGTCTGAAAACTTTCCGTCGTTTCATCATACTCTATGGGCAGTCGACACCTATGAATATAGGAACTTGACGACGAATCTTCCTCTGTAATCAAGCACATGGTGTCGATAGCGCATACGCAACTGTAATTAAAAAAAAAAACTAAATTATATATCAGTGTCAGTCATTGTCATCAGTGTATGTAATATACACTGATAAATTATTCTGCGTATTGTCCCACATTCAACTTATGTATATTCTCTCTTACTACCAACTAATTAAGATAATCGTTTAATTGGTAATCTTATAGTAGTTTTATTGTAAACATTATGGTTCTCGTGCTGTATAGTATCAAGAGGTCTTTTGATAAAGTAATATTATTGAGTGCTCTATTTTTTTTTTTATTTAAAGGAAATTAATGATTTTCATTCATTGAAATCGTTTAAATATAAACTGTAACTGAATTTATTTTAATATATATATTTTATAATATATTTATTTATACATATTTTATAAATAAACAAAAAGGGATAGGTATTGTGCTGTGACTGCCACACAGATTATTTATAAAAATATTATAGAAATATACATACATATACGTAGCATAAATATATAAGTATAAATCTAGATAACATTACAGTTTAATATTATTACGATAAATGAAGACAGTAAATCTTTCTATAAAAGTAGAAAACACATAGGTAAGTAGTGTATTAATATTAGTGGGACAGGGAATATTAGCAGGAAGGATATCATATAGGGAACCGGAGAGCTTGCGACAGTTGAAAAATATGTGGTTCACTGATCCTTCATCAATTTATAAGATCAGTAAGGATTCTATCTGTACGAAACACGCTATAATTTATGTACGATGTTTTTTTACTCTTATATCTCGGGGCAGGTATGTTTTGAACTCGCGTCGAATCGAAATCGACACAGTGTGGCTTTATTTTCTAATACCCTCATATCCCGCAGTCTCTTCAAAATATTTTATAAACGTTCATTCTTATATAATAAGAGTGAATTAATATATGAAAATATATTGAGCTATGTCGGTATAATAAGATCTTTAAATATCACACTTCATAATAAAGTATTTAAATTGGAACATCGCGAAATTAGAAAGTAACTTAGTATTGCAAAGATTCTATCAGAAAATATATAAAGTCATGTGGGTGTAGACAGAAAGATATAGAAAATAAATTTAATTTAAGCAATTATTTCACCGAAAACTAGTAAAAAAATTGAGTTGTATTTGCTTCAATCCCTTTACATGAAAACAGCCTGTAAGAGATTCACTTCAGGGTCATACGAACTCATTGATACATGCCGGTGTTCGATCTTCTGTACATGGGATTTATATTCCAACAAGATTTACACATATAAAGTTGATTAGAACTTAATTAAAAGACACTTATTTAAACACAAACATTAGAATTACATAAATGTGTACTTACTATTCATTTGTTATATTCATTTCTATAATTTTGGTAACCAGCTTATAAAAAGACCACGCGCACGGTGTTTGCGGCGCACAAATTTTAACTTTGACTGTAGTATTACTATTTTCTTCAGTGGCTACCGCACGCTGGAAAAAAATACATATATAAATTTTAATCTATACTATAATAAAACTGTAACAAGTCGAAATCTGTACATTAAATATTTTTTGAAAATTTTAATCAGGGTAGACTATGTTATCGATATAGAAGCCAAAAATAATCTTTTTACAATTTTTGTCTGTCTGTCTGTCTGTCTTTCTGTCTGTCTGTCTTTCTGTCTGTCTGTCCCTATGCACACGCATCACTCTGAAAGTACTGAACCAATCTTGACGAAACTTGACATAGTGATACCTAATATAACGAGATTACATCAAATGTACTTTTTATCCCATAAAACGCAAAGAGTTCTCCAGGATTTAGGATTAAAGTCTAGAATGTAAGCCCGTATTACTCTGAAAGTACTAAGCCATTTTTAACGAAATTTAACACAGTGATAACTGATATTACAAGGCTACATCCAGGATACTTTTAGTCCCATAAACCGCAAGGGGTTCTCCAGGATAACGAAAAACAAAAATTTGTAATTAACGTAACTAGACTTTTTTGCGACACCTTAGTACAAGAGCCGGCAACGATGAAAGAACAAGAATTTTAGAATACCTGGTTCTTTAATATATCAATATATATTTTTTGTATCATAGGAGGCAAACGAACAGGTGGGTCACGTGATGTTAAGTAACCACCACCCTTTATAGACACTAGCAACACCGGGGTGTCGTAAATGCGTTGCCAACCTGTATATTGGAGGAGGGTAAGGGAAGGCTAAGGAGAAAAGGAGAAGAGAGGTGAGCTTCCGGCGCTCTTACTGACACAAAAGAAACACTACGATGCAAGCACTGTTATTTCACGTCGGTTTTCTGTGAGATGTTGGTATTAGCCCGAAAGGACACTTGGTAGCCGGTTAACGTTGTATTTTTAATGCGCATTGTGATTTAATTAATTTTGATTTATGAATAGGTTTAGGAACATTTTTTTTCAGTAACTTTTAAACACAATTAAAAACATGAATTTATCACAGTCAGACATATTTTTCTATAAACAATCATATATATACCCGCTGATATATTTAATAAATAAAAATTATAAATTTCAAACCAAATATTTTTTTTTAGCAAAGAAAAAATTTCATTTTATTAAACATTATTGATATTAAGATTTCACCATATACAATGAAACAACAATAAACGTAAATGTATGATTTGGGATTGACGCCATCTTAAATATATGCGTCGATTATCAGGCTATACGAAACCGAAATACCTTGGGCCGGCGAGGTGAAATATCTCGGCGTCACTTTAGATAAACACTTAAATTTCGATTCACACACATATAGAGTGCGAAATAAAGCCGTTATGGTCTTGGGTCGTCTCTATCGTTTGCTTTGTTATAAGAGTAAAATATCCCCCAGACATAAACTCACTTTATATAAAACTTGCATCCGTCCGATTATGACGTACAGTTGTTCGGTCTTTGCACATGCGCAAAATCGTATTCAAAAGTTGCAGGTTCTCCAGAACCGAGCCCTACGTAAAATCACCAGTGCCCCATTATACGTCCGGAATAAGGATCTCCACGGGGACCTGGAGATGCCTTCTGTCTGGGCGTATATAAAATCACTCACACGTAGTTATTTCGAATAAGCCGCGAATCATCCCAGCCCTTTAGTGGTATCCACCGCGAACTATGAACCCGTACCCAACGCTGCGCAGTATAGAAGACGACCACGACACATTTTACCGACCCTCCTGATTCAATCACGTCAGCGAAAGATCAGTACCAGCCTATTTCTTCAAACAAAGCGTGTTCACGTCCACGCCCGCATAACCACAGATCACGCCGCCGTGGTCTGGGGATAAATTTCGCTCCCGCACACCAGATTAGGCCCCGCTCGGCAACGGCTGAAACCTAAGTCCGTTCCCTCGACGGGGAGCCCTTGAGTACTCTGCTCACGCGATACAGTGCCACAAAATTTTACATCAATGCTACAACATCACACACATCACCTATACACACGTGCATGCCTACACGCTTATACGCTGTTTTTCTTTTTCAGAGAAATAGACGACAAAGAGTTCTCCCCTTATTTTTCTCCATCCTATCCTATCTTATATAGTTAAGAGAATTTTCTCCGATACAATATACATACAGGAGTTGTTGAGGCACACATGCATGTTTCAATAACTTATATACGTATATCTAGATAGATTAGCTTAGGTTAGCTCAGATAGGTCGCGATTTTTGCACAAAACAGGCAACAGCCCAAGCCGAGGTGTGCCGTGCACACTTGAGTTGGTCGCCCAAACATCCCAAGTCGGTTGAGTACTTTCAGCGTCGCCTCAATAGTTCGATGAAGCTGTAAAGACCTTTCCAGGTCAACAGCGTATACATTTCGAAAAAAAAAATGCGTCGATAACATACGCTGCCACAATTATCGCTATCTTTATCGTGCAGCCAGTAGTACTGCACTAAACTATACCTATAGCTATATTCTATACACATATTATTTTTATAGCAATAAATCGGTCTAAATATTGAGTTAATAACTGAATTTGTGTGAAAGATGAAATTTGTACTTATTTATATCTAAATATAATAATAATAAAATTACTGCTATTCTAGCATGGATTAAGATTACTTTTATTTTTATTTCCAAAAAATAGCATCAAGCACATTATTGTCAATACCATAAATGTCTTTCAATAATAATTCCATTTTAATAACGTTTCAAAGTTAGTGAAAAATACATCCTAAATTTTAAAAATCAATATTTTTGTCTGTAAAGGTACGATATACACAAATAAACGCAACTCTTACCGGCAGCCAGATAGCCCGTTGTTCGGATGAATATAATATATAAAACTGGCTTAATTGATTCTTTCCGGTATGGCCTCTACCTATGTAGGTATTTTCGCCAATACCAAGTGTGACAAATACACGATATAAATTTAATGCCAAATATTTAGTGTAACAATTTTGAATAATCTATAATAGAAACATATCAACATGGATAAATTACCAAAAGGTGATAGGTACTATGTTGTGAGTGGTACAGAGATTATTTATAAAAATAAATTGGAAATATATTTAAAATACGTTTTCGAAACAGTTTATAACTCTTAGACAATAGTTTCAAGCAAGTGACAGTTGACGACGCTTCAGCGCGATGTTTGACGCTTCGATACGGTGTTCATATATTTTTCTTTAATACAATGGAGTATAAAAAGGTTTTAATACACGTTGAGAATAGTTATGATAAAGTAAGTGGTAGAGATGTTTATTTAGTTTTATGTAGGTTAGTTTTTATCTTAATTGATCCTGGTAGATGTTTTTTTTCTTCGAAATGACTACGCTATTGACCGAGCAAGGTCTTAACAGCTTCACCGGACTACAAACAACGGAGTGTTTGATGGTGCTACGAACGGGTACTAGGCTTATTAAAAAAAAAAATTACATGTAATCTGGGTATATGTTTCAGTGAATCCGTGGATAGTTTGGTTTGGAAACGGTAGTTGTGGCTGTAATCGGGTATCAGCTTTATTCAATTTTTTCGCGTTTAAAAATACAATGGAAACCAGTGATAACCAATTTGGTGCAGACGAAGTTGCACGGGTCAGCTAGTATATAATAAAATACACTATATTTAAAAGTCAATACATTTTTATTAACATATTTATAGAAGTTTAGCGGGCCAGGGGCACGTGTTCCTGCTTTGATAATAAAAAAAAATCTAAAATTAAATCGCAGCGCCACCTATTGGGTTCAATTATGAATCTAAACCATTCTTGTATCCACTGGAACACGCAAACAAAATTTCATCACAATCGCTCCAACCGTTTAGGAGGAGTTCAGTGACATACACACGTACAGGAGAAATCGATATATAAAAAAAGATATTCTCCGGTAATAAAGTTTCTATTCAAAGAATTCTCTCATTTATAGTTAGTTACATTGATACTTAAGATTATACGTTATAATTTCTTTCTTATCAACTTTTATATTGTAATCAACGCGTACGATGTCAAATAAACGTCTTACGATCGCATTCAGAATAAAACTCGCTATCATCATTCTCTAATCCGTATCCTATCTAAGTAGGGCACAACATGTTTTCCTCTTCCGTTCTCTCCTATCAGATGTCATCTCAGTATTCACACCTTTTATACACATTTCATTTTTCACACAATCCATCCACACCTTTTCAATCTTCCTCTTCTCCCATATCTATCTACTTTCTTACTTAAAACTTTGCTATATACATGACTTTCACCTTTTCTCGTAAGATGACATATGTATAAAACTAATTAATATAAATCATTTAAGGAAATAGTAC
>JACEII010000025.1:6537883-6639880 GCA_014332785.1 Antheraea mylitta | reverse complement strand
CGCATATGATCATAATATATTTTTTTTTAATTTACATAACAAAAAATGATTATTGTAAATTATCTTGAGAAGATAGACATATACCATAATGGACTATTCCATAGATATTTCTGATATGTATAATTCTATGCTACATTTTTTTATAAAACTCATAATTGATTTTCACTAACTTTTCATTTCGATAACATCGAAAATCGTAAATAATTATGTTTGTTATCCATTGCGAGAGAATAATGCACGTTACTACGTTACGTTACTAGTTTTTCGAATAATAATCGCATTTATACAACAATGAATAGAACTTCCAACATGTCAATAACATATTCATATGTTTTCTTGAGTTACACAAACTACCTGGAGCCAGGGACTACATTTTTTTGATAGCGATCTTAATGTCACCATTAAGACTTTATTTTGATTAATAGTGCACCGTATTTTTTTTATATCATTTCTGTTTAGTGCCTACAACTCTTTTATTGATTTTAAGTCATTTTTCTCAACTTTGTAATCATTACAATTTAGCCCCTATTAAAATTATTTAGCCTAGATAATGACCTCAAAATATTATCTCCTAGTAAAAAAAACATATAAGATAATTAAACTCGTTTAAAACGTTTGTAAGAACATTCAAGAATAGCAAAAATTTTGAATTGTATACTTCGTTGTGAATATATATACAAATTCAAAAATAACAGCTTCATACAAATAACTCCGCCGGTGTAAATTACTTTTGTTGATAATAAAAATACACTTGTTAAAATCTAAACCAAATATGCGCCGTATTACGTAATCATTGTAATTATTTTTATTACTATTGTATTTTCAAAGTCCCAGTTATTTTGAAAACTTTTACTATATCTAATATTTCAGAACAGTTAGTGTACAGGTATTGACATACAAAAAACCCGAGATGCAGACTTAACGTCTTAGAGCTGGCACACAAAAATGAGTGCAAGCACTCATTTCAAATCGTCTCCCGTCGCGTACGTCCTTTAAATCATTTAGGTAAGGTTGAATTTGCTAAATCGTAAGTTTATCGCATAACTATAACCACGTGTGTATATTGGAGAGTTTTTGCAGGACGGTTTTGAGCGCTACTTTTATTCGAGACTGTGTGTTGGGTTTTTATATGTTAATGTGTGCAAGTATAAACCATAAAATTTACAGACTTAGTCATATTTTCACGATTTTTCAGATATATTTTTTTTTTCGAAATGACTACGCTATTGACCCAGCAAGGTCTTAACAGCTTCACCGGACTACAAAGCTATATTATAAAATATATTTAATAAAGGGTATGAATATTTTGGGCTGAGAGCAAAAAAAATATAGTCGTTTTTGGCACACAATAATCTATAGAGTTTAATATGCGTTAAACTTTATTAAATTTTCATAAAAAAACTCAATATAAAACGCCATCTTTTTAATATTGTAATAAGACATACAATAAAAATGGAGAAATATGATAATGCTATACCTTAACACACCATCCATTTTTATCATGAAAAGATAAATTGTCTCAAAGGGCAAGTAAGTTATCGTTTTCATTTACTTGTGCGTCAATATGCATATTAAATACGTCAAGTTATTCATAAACTTACGTATCTTTATGTAGGTATAAACATTAATTATGAGAAATGCATCAAGCTTGTGTTCAAGGTTCTGATAATATGCATTCTGTTAGTATAATTTACCTACTATACACTGATTTCGTTAATAGTACTTTTATTGGGTTTATGGGTTACTAGCCTCTGCCCGCGACTTCGTTCGCGTGGACATAGTTAATTTGGGCTAACTAATATGCAGCGAAAGTTCTCAAGAGGAAAAACCACCCCGATTTTTAAACATTCTTCATTGTTGCTCCGCTCCTATTGGTCTTAGCGTGAAAATATGTATCCTATAACCATCCTCGATAAATGATTATATAACAATGACTATATAACAATGAAAGAATTTTTCAAATCGGACCAGTAGTTCCTGAGATTACCCTCTACAACATTACAGTTCACAACGTCACAAACTCACGAACTCACAAACCTCTTTACCTCTTTATAATATTAGTATAGATTTATATAAACACCAATAACGATATAACAACAATAATATATGCTATTGCGCTATTTTACAACAGTTTATATTATAAACTGTTATCAATTATTCTGCTATTGGATGATTTATTATTTTAAATCGTATTGCTCATTGTAATACTAATACGATGATAACATGCTTTCTCTTTTACATCTATTAGTCATCGTATAATGCTTTCCTGTTCGCACATTACGATAACACCAACCAAACATTGTCGTTGCCAATAATTATAACGGTACAACAGATTATCAATAACAGATTATGTCTTTATTAATTTGTTAGCATTACGTACATGGTATTACATTTTTGTAGTCGTTGTTATTACAATCATATTTGATCGTTTCTATTTATTTATGTCTCAGAATCGCACGATACAGTCACACAAAATCTTACAACACTGCAACAACATTACACATATCACCTCCACACACGTGCACGCATACACGCTAACACACGAAAGTGGATGGATTTTATTTTTTTCCCCCTTATCAAACTGAAATAGTCTAGAAAAATTATCCGACACAAAATACATATAAGAGTTGTCAAGATATGTATGCTTGGTACACATATATGTTTTAACAACTCGTATATATATGAATAGTTAGCTTAACTTATGTTAGCTCAGATAAGTCCCGAATTGCATGTATTAGGCAACAGCCCAAGCCGAGGTGTGCCGTGCACCCTTGAGCCAGTTGTCAAATAAAATCGGTCGAGTGCCTTAAGCGCTCGCCTTGGTAGTCCGGTGAAGCTGTTAAGACCTTGCTAGGTCAATAGCGTAGTCAGATCATAAAAAAAAATTGTAGTCGTCGTAATATGACCGTTTCTTGTTATTTATGTGTAATAATACTGTATTTCACTATACAATCCGTTGTATTAAGTATATACTGTGATTTGTGAGAATTAAAAAGAAAGTTTTAATTAGGTTACGGATATGTAATAAAAAATTAAACAAAGCAGAAGTACGTAACTGTGTCCTTATATTTCATTGTTCCCGATAAAAAAAAAACTACTTGTATATAAATGATCACAAACAAATTAATACGTTTGTTCCGAGCTCGTCACAATCGACAAGTATCATAATCGTGTCAATATGGGTCACCTTTTTTCCTTGTATTCGCTGTAGGGTGGCGGTAAGTCTCGATGCATAGGAATGTAACCACTTTTAAAGCGTTGTACCAACCTTAGTACCGAAATTTGTGAATTGATTAGTTTATTGTTCTACATAAGTTAAAAAAAGGAAAATTTTTTACAAATAAATGTTAGTATCAAATGTGACAGAGAATTATTTTTTTTAATCTCAAATAGTCAAATACGATTGTACAAAAATAGGTAGAACCAGTGAATGACACTAAGAAAATTACATTGTTATCATTATAATTTGAAATCTTATCTATTATAGCTTTTATCTGTGATTAATCTGCATTTTTATCTATATTTAATGCTTGTCAATACTTTCATTACTTTCTATGTACGAAAGAGTTTTTGGCGAACATGAAAAGAACTCACTATAGAATACACAAAAACTACTTGTATTGACAACTTCAGAATTGGCAGAATGGATTAATTCCTTCGCCTGTCATATTGGACGAATATTATTACTACTACTTATGTACGAAATTTCAGATATAATCGTTTATATGAATAGTATAAACAATTTAATACACCACAGTTATTTCTCTGTAATATTATGTACTTTCAGTTTGTTATATTAATTTTTTAGTCCACTACTGGATAACATTGATTGATGACTGTGCATTATCACTGAAATAAAAATATTTTCTAAGATAAAAAGCAATGTAAGCTTTCATTACAATATCAAGAAATAAATATAGTAACATGACTGATTCACCACTGAATGCTGTGAAAAGCGGTAAAATCGCTCAATAACGTCAAAATTATTTAACGCCTAGGATTATGACCATCGGATGCAGAATCTTACATAGTTTGTTCTACTACTTTTGTGGACACTCCATTTTTCGCTTTAAAAAAATTAATGTCTAACGAAGCGCGAAGGAATCTGCTAATTCATAGTCAGAATTTATGAAATTATTTATTTAACTACTATTCTCATTGTCCTAGCCCGCCTTCCAATTGCATTTAAATACAATATATAAATGTATGCATATTTATAACAAAAATCTATATCTATACTAATATTATAAAGAGGTAAAGTTTGTAAGTTTGTGACGTTGTAGGGGGTAATCTCAGGAACTACTGGTTCGATTCGAATAATTATTTTAGCGTTATAGAACTTATATATCGAGGAAGGTTATAGGTTATCATATCACGCTAAAGTCAATAGGAGCGGAGCAACATTGAAGAATGTTTCAAAATCGGAGTGTTTGCCTTTTGAGAGCTTCCGTTGCGTGTTAGCGTTAGCCCAAAGTAACTATTCCCACGTGAACAAAGTCACGGGCAGAAGCTAGTTAAATATATAGAGTAAAATTAATTCATGTTCATTAAAAAAAATTGATTAAAATACTACGCTGATAAAGACTGAATTAACAAAACATACACTCTTATCTATATGAAACGCAAAATAGAAGGTAATTTACAGTAATAATTACAGTATTTTAACATAGTATTTTTTTTATCAATGAAAACGTTCCGAGCTATCGAAATTGCCCTATTATTTTACATCGTACGACATGGCACTTGTACGAGCTGCGCCCTTGAGCGTATCCGACATCCGGCACGTCGCGATCACTGATCACCACAAACCATGAATGAACGGAATGTTCGAATGAATGACGAAATCAAAACTATAATCACGTGGAGCCCTATACGCGTTCGTATTACGTGTAAACAGGAAGCTATAAAGTTCGTTGACCACCTGGCCTTACGCTGATCTTTAAAGACGCCGACTGAGTAAAAAAAAACGTTCGTTTTTTGTCAAAATAATAATAGATATGTTGTAAAATATGATAAAATACGTATAATTTATTATTCAAGAGTGAAATTAATTAAATCGAATTTTACAACGTAGAAAAAAAAACATTTTATTTTTTATTTAACAAAAATCTCATTAATGTAATAAACGTATTTATTCTTGGATAACGATTGGACGGATTTTAAAATTGTTATATATATTATACATAAAAAAAGTTTTATGTAAAAATTGTCAGTGACATAGGCGACATGCACAATGATGTCATCTTTACAATAATCATCGTGGAGTTAAAATATTGTCTTGTCATCGTAAGCATAATAATACAAATAAATAATACAATACACAAACTCGAATGGATGGATGTTTACCAATGATAACTTCTCGTACGATTTATTGATAAATAAACCTCTGAAAACTGAATTGAACCAGTATCAATGATTCCTAAGGTTCACAATGCAATGAACTTATCGTTGACCTTTTATTCTCACTAAAAGCGTAATAAATCTGTAATTAATTTGACTTATGATAATATTCTTTATATCAATGAGTACTTAGGTATAATCAACAGCTAGTGAAGTAGCCGGATAACAGCTAAATTAACCATAAAACCATCACCTACGTAGGGAAGCGGCAAAATTTTAAAATAAACATTTTTGTATATCTATTTAGTGTAGTATAAAGTTGAGTTTAAGCTTGCCCTTATATTACTCAGATAATAGTTTTTATTTCTAAATATAAGTAGTTACGTCTCTTATTTTATATAAATGGTTATTTTATATAAAAGGATTAATATAACCTTAAAATCAATTATTCAGGTCACTATTTTATCTAGCAAACTAAGTATTAATTTATTTATTTTTGCAAGGAATATTATACATAGAATTCATTGTAATAATTAACAAATATAGAATAATCATTTTTATTTAATATACCCAGATCTTATTGTCGAAATTTAAAACTTTATCATAGCGAATTTTACTATTTTATTATATCTTCTGAGTAACCAATAAAAACGCGACAATTTTAATAACTAACAAGAAACATGAATTAAGTAAGATAAATTAAATATGTTTTATGAATCCTGGAGGAATATAAAAAGGTTTAATGCATGTCGAAATGCAAGTTTATTGCACAAATTTACCTTAATCAAATCGACGCGTTTTGTTAATAATGAAACTTTTGCTAAATTTCTCAAATTAAAATTGATGAACTTTCTATTGTAAATATATAATTCTAAAAACACGATATTTATAATAATGCTCATGTTGCAAAGTAATTAATAGATACGTAAGTTAATTAGAATGAGTAAAAGTAGACCAAAATTATCTATTACGATTAATTTGAATTTCTCTAGAATGTTAACAAGAATTCATGTTTCGAAAAATAAAGAGATTTTCCTACGTATAAGAGAAGACACTCACCCTTTGTCTTGGAACCATTGCGGCGGCGAGAGTGTACAAAACAAGGAATACGAAAAAACTTAGTTTCATTTTGCCGACTGCGAGGCCGGTGCTCGAAACGTGTGAAGAAAACGCAAGGTGCGCGGACTAGCTGAGCGACTGAGCGTGTTGGAGTGCCGGCTGCGATGTCGCGCTGTTTTATAAGTAGGCAGCTGGAGAGGCCCCGTTCGCGTCTCAGTCCACGCACGTCGCACACACCCACGGATTTTCCGAATCACAATGCACGAAACGCATTCACGATGGGCCGACTGTCTGAGAATACTTACATCCGAAAATTTTGAAACTGTAAAAACAAATAAAATCAATATACATAGGTGTACCTAGTTTTATAACACGTACAAATTTTAAAAAACTTCTGTGTCGACATGACTTATGTATGTGATTATTATAGTTGGAGCAAAGGTATATATAGCAATAATTTTGTAAATATGCTCAGAATGTTCAAACTATAACGGATTAAGTTTCATAGAAACGAATGTAATCCTTATGATTCACTGTTCAACAGACTGTTGATAGCATAAATTAAAAGAGATACGGTTTTTATTACAAAATTTGAAATCAAGTTACGTAACACAAAATTAGATTTTTTTTAAATGTCTAGACATTTAAAAACATGCTCCGCCATTTAAAATTTGGGTTTTCAAAGATCAACCGAAGTGTTAATAATAAAATTCTTTCTTGTGAACAAAGTTACAGATATCCGCATATTATAATTAAAATTGTAAAGTAATTTTACATTTTTCCTTTTCTATAACTTCTAACAGTGAGTTAGTCTCCAATCAATAACGCACATAAACTCAAATTACTACAAGTAATATACAATATTAATATTAAAGTATGAACTTAGTATCCCAATGCTAACGTAACTTTCACTGAATATTTCTCAAAAGTATGTTTTTTTGTATAATATTCGCAAAGTACAGATTCGTGTGATTATATTATTTTAATTATCTATTTAGTATAAATGAAATTATACTGCTTCTGAGTGATAATTTGTACCTAATTACAACATTCACGGAATAGGTTATATTGGCAAGAGGTTTAATTAAGTATAACTTACGTTGTAAATCCCAATGTTCATAAAATTGTATCACATTCGTAAAAAAGATAAATTTGTAGGCACAGAAATAAATGAGGGCAATATTATTGAAGGTATAGATTTATAGTCTAGGTTTATATCATAACAAGCTTGTGAGCTTCAGAAAAAGCGAGAAACTAAAGCAGTTACTGTGATGAGTTTGCATAGTGTACGGTGTTAGCAACCCATTCGGCTAGAGGTATTGTATCACCTCACTTGATTACTGAATATTGATCCTGGGGAGCCACAAACCAAAACATACTACTATTGAAGATGTTACATCTAATGTGCGGTGGTCGCTATACAGTGAGATTCAATTGCCAGTACCATGTCATTCCAATTAGAGCGTATAATTAAAGAATTATTACTAGGCTCTTAGTAATACTTTACTTTATAATAAATCAAAAGTACACTAAAGCAAGCGTAGCCGCGAGTTTAAAACTAGTAAAAAGTAAGTAACAAATAATCGTTACACGTTAATTCATACAATTACTCTTTCTTCAGCAGCAAGGATATAATATAAAATTAAGCTAAACTGTTTTTAACAAAGTCGAGAAAGTATAACAACTAAACAAACTTATGTATTTACTAACCTCTAACCGCGACTTCGTCCGCGTGGAAGTTATTTTGGGCTAACGCTAACACGCAACGAAATCTCACAACAGAAAAAGACACCACGATTTTGAAACATTCTTCATTAGTACCGCGTTTCTATTGATGTTAACGTGACGGTATATATCCTATAATCTTCCTCAATAAATGAGCTATATAACACTGAAATAATTTTTCAAATCGGACCAGTAGTCCTGAGATTACTGTCTACAACGTCACAAACTCACAAACTTTACCTCTTTATAATATTTATTAGTTAGCTAAGATTTTCTATGTCTATTCAATGTAGTATAGAAATATACAATGATCAACGCAAATAAGTTTTAAATATAAAAAAAAAAACAAATATGGTAAAACGATTACTATTTATTTTACTGAAGCGTTTTATATACATATTATTCCTAAAGATAACATAAAACTTTAAGATTTTAAATAAATGTTAAACATGTTTATCATAGCGATTTTCATTAACATAATGTGAAATGTTCAAAAACATTTACGACGCAATTCAAAGAATTGACCTGTAAATAATAATATACATGTGAATTAGATGTTAATTTAAGTTAGACCTGAATCATATACGTATTTAAATTTATTCACTATTATTACCTTCGAAGAATTTCCATTATGTGTATAATTCATACGTGAAATTTATTGCTTTGTTTACCTGAAGACTGAAAAACACGAACGAACTTTTTTAATATTAGAAAATAACACGCAAAACTCTTAAACTACGAACTGAAAAACAATTCATAAAATATATTAAGATGGGATAACGTTCTAAAGATGCGTTTGGACATCCCCTTTATCGTTTTTAGATTACGACAGTGACGTAACGATTGCATCATCCTTTTGTATTGAAAGGGCTTAGGGTTGTCGAATGTTACAAAAATGGTCGACGATGAAAAATATATTAAGATGGGACAATGTTCTAAAGATGCGTTTGGACATCCCCTTTATCGCTTTTAGATTACGACAGTGACATAACGATTGCATCATCCTTTTGTATTGAAAGGGCCTAGGGTTGTCGCATGCTATAGAAATGGTCGAAAAAAAAAAATTGTTCGAATTCTACGTACAGTGAAGAGCAATATCGTAATAAAATCTTAGTATGGTAGTAGGATAATGTGTAGTTATATTCTATCAGCATCAAAATACACATTTATCGGTCGAGTAGATTGACTGGTTTTGATGAATTTGGTTAGATTTTGGTGACTATGTTTGGATTCAACATGTAACGATGTTATCAAGATGTGGGTATTGTCTTTCATTTTTCGGTAGAGTTATCTTTATATTTTTATGGATTTTTAAAATTAAAAATACAGTTATTCTTCGCCCCAGCAGTTGTATAATAGTGTATCAAGCATTTTACTTCTCAATTTATCAAGTAATTGTCTTTTTTTTTGTTTAATAGCAATCTACGCACTTTGCTGGAATACTAACATTGGAAACTGTTACTTTTTCCATAGCATCGACTATATTATATGTATTTGAAGAGCAACTGCACTGGAGAGCCCATATTTCGTGTGTAGTTAGTATATTCAATTTTAATTATATGTTCTGAGCACACTAGTCTTATCTTTAAAATCTTAATAGTATTAATAGAATTATAGAGGTCTACCGTTGTTCGCGCATCACTCAAAAGCTATTGAACAAATTTCCATTATCATACGACGGCTTTGAAATTCTAATCCGCAACCATTTTGTACAACGAATATTGGTGGGCGTAAACACTGTGTCGGGCAAAGCGGGAACAGAGTCTCGCTTCATTGTTTTATAACAATGAAAGTGAATTACACAATTTTTTTTTTGTTTTTTTTTTTATTTTTTTATATCATAATAGGCAAACGAACGGGTGGGTCATGTTAAGATCGCCGCCGTCCATAGAAACTAGCAGAGAAGTCAACACCAGAGAAGTCGCAAGTGCGTCCCCAGCTTATATCTGGGGAGAAGGGGTTCGGAGGTAGGGGAAGGGACGATTCGGAAGGAGGAGGAGGGGAGGTAGGTCTTCCGGCTCTCTCACTGACTGAACAAAACACAACAATGCAAGCACTGTTAACTTCCTGTCGGTGTTTCTGTGGGTAGGGTGGTAGTACCGCGACCGAGCCAACCCATTCATGCTGAAATCAGTAATAAATTCAGCGTGGCTCTACCACCTACAAAATCTTCCAATTTTTTCTTCTTAGACATTTGATCCTTATATAAATAAAATTATTACGACATCTTTATTCAACATAAAGTTATGATAGTTTTAAGAAACTATAATTTTTATAAGTACAAGGCGTTAAGTGGCATTTGTTTTCTTAGCGCGGAAAAGTGGGGTAAGCGGTGTGTTACTTGTGTTTTTCCCCCTGTACTTAAAATATATTATTAATATAATAATCTATGCAGATGAAGTCGCGGCTATCAGTTAGATAATAGTTGATGAATTGATTAAGTGGCAACGAGCTGATAATCTTGTCACCATATGTATGTACCTATCTGTTTGTGTGTGCACATATCTGGGGGCGATCTGTGTGATCAAAATTTTACATCATAGACACTTGGTCCTTATTCAAATAATATCTTTATTAATTATAAAGCTATTACAGTGTTAAAAAATTATTAGTAATATGTTTTGGGCAAGCGATGTGATGCGCATACGCAGAAGCAAGAAACTATACGGTTAAAATTGTTTATAGATATTTGTAAGTGTATTTATGAAATTAATTTTTTAATGTTTTCCCTTCTGAAAATACATAAAATATCAGCTTCTGCCCGCGACTTCGTCTCAATGAAATAGCTACTTTGGGCTAACATTAACACGCAGCGGAAGCTCTCAAAAGGATAAAAGAACCCGATTTTTAAACAATCTTCATTGGTGCTCCACTGCTATTGGAATTAGCATAATTATATATAAGCCTAATAACCTTCCCCGATAAATTAGCAATCTAGCACTGAAAAAAATTTTGAAATCGGACTAGGAGTTGCTGAGGTTCGTGCGTTCAAGCTATCAAACTCTTCAGCTTTATAATATTGGTATAGTTATTGTAAAGATATAAAAAACTTATTTTGAGACTCCAACAACTCATATATTTCCAATAATTCATATATGTATTGATAGTTGGCTTTGGTAGCTCAGATAGGTCGCAAATCGCATGTATCAGGCAATAGCCCAAGCCGAGGTGTGCCGTGCATCCTTGAGCTAGTTGTCAAATAAAATGGGCTGAGTGCCCTAAGCGCTCGTCGGGATCGCCCGCATTATCCTACGCGCACGAGAACACACACCCACGAGCTCCGCGACTCCGCTTGTTCTGCGCGACGATGCGTCGCACTACCGCCGCCTCTTCCCGACCGGCAACGGTATCGGGGAGACCGAAGAAAGGCCCTTCTAAGGGCCAAGAAGCAGCAGCAGCAGCCGCCGCGTCAGCAAGACGCACGACTACGACGACCACGACTACCAGCCTGCCCACGGAACCAGAAATCCCAAGCCCAACGACGACCCCTGCATTAACGGAAACTGAGATCTCCTGCATGCCGACGACACCCGCATTGAACACCGGACTACCCCTTTCTGTAGCCGACGCCGTTTCCCGGATCCGGGAATTCGGGCGGAGCTTCACCTGCGCGCCACCGCCTGCACTTCGTGAGAGTGCCCATGAACGCGACTGCCTCGCGTTCGCCCAGCTGATAGCAGCCGGAGACCTCTCCGAACAGTTGACGCGCTGGATTGCGCTGTATTTGCGCATACAGAAAGATGAAATCGAGGAATGTCAACTCCATATCAGAGACGAAACCGCCCTGAGAGCCTGCCTAATATCGTCCTTGAAAATCCCTGAGATGCCGCGAGTGCAGCGCGAGCAACTGGAACCACTAATAGAAGCCGCGCGCCGCAAGCGCGGGCGCGACACCGATTGCCCTGAAGAAAGCACTACGGAGCACCAACCGCCAGCAACCTCACCAGACGCCCACACGCCTGAGAGCAAGAGGGTTAAGCCCCTCTCGCTCGCACAGGCTACGGAACCCTCCGCGAGCCGCGAGACGCCACCAGCGCCTCAGCCGGAGAGCGAGAAGCATAGTTCCCTCTCGCTCACACAAGCTGCGGAACCCGCCGTAGTGAGTGTTATTCAAGCGGAGGGACAGAGAGAACCGACTTGCACTAGTCACACGGCTATACCGTGCGAGAGCTCCGGGGTACTGCAAACGACTACAGTCATGCCCTCGCCAATACAGCCGATGGACCCCCGAATGCCCACGCCTACGCCACAACAGAGGACTTACGCCGCTATGGCAGCTTCATTAAAGCCAGTAAAGCCTACAACTGATAAATCGACATCCGAAGGAGGTGCCGCGCCATTGAGCGCGCAGATCAAGCAACGTTGCCCGCCGATCATCGTGGAAGATCTACTCGACTGGCCAGAACACTTCCGGCAGCTGGCGGACAAGCTGGGACACGCACCGAACGCGCGCTCATATGGTCGCGGGGTTCGCTTCCTTCCGATAAACCTCACTGAGCACCATATCACGCAGGAATACCTCAAGCAACTGCGGGGGTTGAGCTGGTTCACCTACGCTCCCCCTGCGGAAAGAAGTTTAAAGGTTGCGATCCGCGGCCTACCCGCGAGCACCAACCCAGAAAAGATATCCGAAGCCCTACGTGAAAAGGGCCTCCAACCAGAATACACCTGCAAAATTCAAGCGAGAGGTGGAAGACCCGGCTGTATTTTTCACAGCTCCTTGAAGAGAACGCCCGGCCTCATTCCGGCCATCTACGACATCACTGAGCTCCTGGTGATGCGGATTACCATAGAAGCATGGCGGGGGAGGAGGGGGCCGGCACAGTGCCATCGGTGCCAACAGTTTCGCCACTCCTCCCACCACTGCTACCGTCCGATAGCCTGTGTGAGGTGCGGGGGGCCGCACTTCGCAACCAACTGCGATCGCTCCAGAGAAGATCCGGCCTCCTGCGCAAACTGCGGAGGGCCGCATACCTCGAATAACGCCCGCGCTTGCCCCGTTTTCCGCCGCGAGGCGCGCAACCGCACTGCGGGGACCGCCGCCCGGATCGGTGACGCCGGACGCGCAATGGAGAACGTGAGCACTACGCCAGGCCCACGAAAACCCAGCACTGGAAGTTTCAAAAGTGGAGGCAGCAAGCAAACGTCGGAGGCTACCCAGCAGCCAGATCCGATGGAAGGCGCCTCCCCCAGGATAGTTCGAAACGCGTTTCTCAAAACACTAGCCTCTGCAGACGACGACGAAACAATCAACAGATGTTTGAAAGCCCTGTATGTGCTGCACAAGATAGATGGCCAGGCGCTTTCAATCGAAGATCCCAATACCACCGAGATGACTCAGTCACCGAACCAACCCCGCCGCAAGGCGCGAAGAGATCCTCTGACCGTAGATCGGCATGAAACATAAGGTTGACACTCCCGCGCAAAGCGGGAGGCGAATGATGCCACCGTGAGAGGGTTCAACCCTGGTACGGATTCCCCGCACCCCCCTAACGGGGGGCGCGAGAAGATTTCGACGACAACGAAGCGCTCGTCTTAGTAGTTCGGTGAAGCTGTTAAGACCTGGCTAGGTCCATAGCGTGACTACGAGAAAAAAATATTTTGAGACAATCTCGTTTACAATCAGCAAGCAAGCAGAAAGGATAAAAAATATTTTAAACATAGGCACGGATACAATTGTTTACGGTATTTATAAAGGTGAGGCATCCTTATTACAAACGTTTGACAGTATAATTTTAAATTTTAGACGTTTTAAGGTTCTTTGCATGATTCGCGTTGAGTGTTCCATGTCACATATATTGTGGATTTTATCCAAGTTATAATATCATTGATTTTATATTCTTAAAGTTATTTTTAAGTTAAATTAATATGTTTAATTACTCGATCTTATTGCATACCCGCTTATGTGAAGTGTAAGGTAGATTTAGAACACAGACGTTTTTTTATTTGTATACTATCATTCTCATAATTAGTCATTATTCTTTTAATTTTTGTATTATTCATGATCATATTATTATAATAGTTTTCTCCTGACAACGTGTATGCAAAGTTTCTTGACGATCGGTTCAATAGTTAAGCCACGATAATACAGTTTATTTCTAAAAAAAATTGGCTAACCCTAACGTTAATCAATACGTGATAAAAAAACAGGGTGTGTCGTAAAGACATACGATGGAAATGAATCTTTTGTTACAGGAAACGTTAAAGAAAAAAAAAGGCATCACGGGACGCCTGGCATATGTGAAACATCAAAATTGTTCGAATCGAACAAATCTCAAATTCTTGAATTCTCATATTACACTATAGGTATGCGAGCTCAGTGCGGCAAGAGATATTACACACAGTCACTTGCGCATGGCATCGCGTCACCACGTCTCACACACTCACCACAGCCTATATCGCCACGTTATCGTCACGCCAACAATCAGATTTACCCTCGCCTATATCTGTGTCACATCAAAATACAATAAAACGCCAACGTCACGCGGTGTTTCCAAGCCCATCCAAGTACTGAACGCATCCTACATTGCTTAACTTCCTTGATCGGACGAGAACCGGTGTTTTCAACACTCTACCCGACACGGTGTTTACCTCCATCACTGTTCGTTACACAAAAATATTGCCGATCAGAATTTCAAAAGAATCCCATGGCATACATATATATACATACAATACATAACAAAACCTTCTGAGGTCATATTTCAAGTATACAAATGATGTATAGACATCGTTCGGAAAGACTTGTCTGTCGCCACTATATCTAAGCTCAGCGAAATTGAAGTCTCGCACCTGATCTTACCTACTTACCTACATATCACCCATGTCCAGACGCTTTTCGTGGAATCTATATTCCTAGACTCTGAATTGTAAGCCGATCTTAGGACCATATACTTTCAAATACAATTTTTATGCCATTCTCCATCTATGTTGGATTCGTTTGTTAGCCCCGCGGCTGATTTCTTGAGCCTCAGGTCTCAAAATGGCGGAATAAATTTTCAATATCTAGCCATTTTTTTATTGTAATTCTACGATACACCTATTTTTATTGTTCAAGTTTTTCAAATGTTATGATAAATACGGTATATTTTAAACTTATGCTGTCAACAATCTATTGACCAGTGTATCGTAAAGCCTAAATTTGTTTGTATCATGCTTAAACCGTATTGGACAGTCCAGGGGTTACTATCGCAATATTTCAATTGCGTTGACTCATATAGTTTCTATCCATTTTATGTTAAACACACGTTGAATCAATATTCAAATTACTTACGTCAAAATGGGGCCCCAACTAAGCGAGTCTATGAAACAGATAAGATAGTAGTTCCAACAATTCGGATCACACTACCATGTTTATCGAATTATTTAGAATGTTAGACATAACAATAGCGCGGTAGTTGACTGAAACTATATCTTGCAGATGTTGTCAACTTTGACCGAAAGCCGAAAGATTCGTGGAAGAATTCTATATGTTAGGTATTAAACGATTTACATTCGAAGTCAAATGATTTATTTTAGGCAAAGGAAAAAGAAGATTTATGATTGAAATCAAATGTATTGATTTTTAGCTTTTAGAAATTAATAATTTAGTATATCTAGTAAATTGCAGGTCAGTTTGGAACACACACTGTAATCTTCGTAAAAAAAAATTGTTACACTTGTCTAGGAATAAGTAATAAAATACATTTCAATCATTTTTAGAAATGTCTGTCTGTCTGTTTGTATGAACTCGCACCACTGCTGCATATTGGGTTCACAATAAAACCTCAAAAAAAAAACAATCATAAAGCATTTCTTCGAGAGTAACTTAACCTTTGTTTCATTAAAATCGGTCTACTCTATCAATAGTTATTGTAACTTGAATGACAACTCGAGTTAAGTACGAGAAAAGAGTAGTAATCTAAAGCCGAAGAGTTTGTTTGTGTGGTGGATGGAACACGCAAATTTCAGGAACTACTGGTCTGATTTGAGATATTCTTTAATTGTTAGATAGCTCATTTATCGAGGAAAGTTACAGGATATATATTATAACGCTAAGACTAACAGGAGCGGAGCAACAATGTAGAAAGTTTCGAAATCGTTTTTTTTTTTCCTTTTGAGAGCTTCCGTTACGTGTTAGCGTTAGCCCTAAAAAACTATTACACGCGGACATAGTCGCGGGCAGAATCTAGTATCTACATAAAAAACATAGAACATGTACAGAACTAGGATTTTATGGTGTCTTTGTTACAGTTGCAACATAGGCAATAAAATTACAAAATATAATATGATCGTCTATATCACTTTAAACTATTCGCACTATATAATCGAAGAAAATTATCAGAAATTATGTTTTATTTAACATATTTCATGAAAAAATCGACTGCCCACAAATCACTTCACAATATTCCTGTTAAGCTTCTTAGATTGAATAAATTCGTCCCATTTTACATTATCCAATCCTATACTAATTTAGGTTTTTACTCTCTGGTCAACAAAATATCTGGGTTATATAATACATTACACAAAACATACGGTATTCTCTCAAGTAAATGAAAGAAATCAAAACGGCGGTAGATACATATCAGGTTAACCATAAAATAAAGTTTTAGAGAATGAAATGGTTTTAGTTTTTTATTTCTCTTTCTGTTTGTTAGTTTGTTAGTTTTCATATTGTTTATGTTAAATCTTTAAATAAGTAAAATAAATATTTGGTTTTATTGAAATTTAATTTACTGGTTACATTTAAGTGTACATACAAAATTGTTATTGTTTTCATATTTACAAATATATTGTCATGTCGATGATATATTTTAAATAATAAACTACACTTTTGGGGCGTAATGGGTTTTCAAGTAACATCTTAAGACTTGAGATACCCAAGCCAACCTCACCTGCACGTGGTGCACCCTGCTGATCAACGAACGAGGCAATGGCGATAGCGGGGTGGTAGGGTTATACAGCCCGACTGGGTCGCAACCACCATGTACATGGCGAAAAAGCCCGTCATAGTGATTCGCTTTTGCGCGTCGTGTTTCGGGATCAGCCTGTGCATATCCAGTACCGGGTGACTTTCGTTGTTATGGCCGGCATGACAGCGGCGACTCACGATGGATGATCTGTCTCTAGGTGGTCGCCACTGTTTTTGGATTGTACTATGCTTACCAGCAGGCATAGTGCAGTGACATTGTCGTGCTTCAATAAAAAAAAAACACACTTATTCCAAAAATTACTACATTAGTAGGAAGTAGTCAAAAGAATATTTGAGTAGATATTAGCAGTAATTATAGAGATGTTATTCAATTAAGTTATCAAAGATGTTTTTACCTTAAATTGAAAATAGTAGACACGGCGGACGTTATCCCGCCCTGATAATAATTAAAACCTTGACAAATTATACGCCTAAACGTTCATCATGAACCACTTTATCTAGTTATGAAAACCGCATGAAAATAAGTTTAATAGTTTTTGAGCTTATCGCGAACAGACAGACAGAAAGACATGGCAGAGGACGTTTATACTATGTAATGAAAATAACTTATTTTTAATTTTAGAAATAATTGACTCATCAATACATGTTATGAAACTAAGTCTTCTATCACGTCTGTCTGTCTGTTCGCTCTAAACTCAAAAATTACTGAACGGATTTTCATGCGGTCTCCACCAGTAGAAAAAGTGATACATGAGGAAGGTTTAGCTATATGATTATCAAGGTCTTTTTAATATCAAGGTACGTCAACATCCACCAGGCCCACTAGTTATTTATATAATGTCATAGTTCTGAAATATAATAAACTATAATTACAAAACTGTGACGTAACAACGTAGACGTATATTTTTTTATGCGTTCCTAATTCTTCTTTACTTAAAGGGCTTGACCGATTTTGATTTTTTTGACTATTATACTGATAATATGAATGAATTTAGATATATTTGGACTCAGTATGTAGTCTGAACAACAATTACTAACATGTCGCTGACCCAAAACCATAAGTTTTTCTCGTTCCGACAAAATAACGCTCATCTAAGGATGATTGATATATGTAGGTAGATTTATACAATACAAGTAGGTACAAGTAGTTTTAAGCCGTCATGTTGAACCGGCCGCTCTGATTATATACGTCTTACGGTTCGGTTCCGTTTCATTGAGCTCTCTAAAATATAACTTTTTGGACATTTATATCAGGAAGTTTTCACTTCGAAAATTACAGAGACATAAAACAATGAAAAGATCTTTAAAAGTATTGATAGATTGACATTCAGTTGGTCATTAGCATTATTATTTCTTACCCAAAGTATAATAAAATAAATTTATTCAGTTTAGGCCTTGAGAAGGCCCTTATGAACGTCAAAGCTACCACCAGTTGAGAAAACAACCCAGTCATCGAAAGGAACCGGCAAGAAACTCGATCTGGTTTATCTCTTCATGTTATATATTTCTGACAAAACATAAATAGTTACATTCGTTTTTAGTGGGTACACAGAAACGGGCATTATTTTACATATTATACAAGCACAACAAACTAATGCAAGTTTCGTCTAGGAAAGCATTACCGTCATAACTATTCTGTCGCGAAGCACGCACTAAAGCGTTCCGGCTTATAGAGTATGGTTAGCAACACACGTAACGCATCCAAATTAAATCCTTGGGAGATCTTCCTATTTGAAGATTGATGCTGTTTTTTTCTTCTATTCTGCAGACTCTTGGTCCGGACTTTTTTTGCTTTCGTTTTTTTTATTGTCTACGTCATAAATAGTATCTGTGAGCAACTATTTGGTGTTTCTTATCTAATTATTATTATTTTACATATATTTTTTTAATAATATCATTGCCATTATGGCGGTTTCATTGTGATCATTTATCTATAAATCTTTGGGTTATAATTTACAGATTGATCTAGTTAGGACTTACATCTTTCTGAGGTTAGTTATAAACATTTATATAACCATTGCATTCCTTTTTTTACTCTAAAAAATTAAATTCCTACGCCCTATGCACACGATAGTATAAGATCAAAATATCATGAAATTGCGGCAGTATTTATTTTTCGATCTGCCTATGCTATTGGCCTGACGGGGCTTAACAGCTTCACCGGACTACTAAGGCGAGCGCTTAAGGCACTTAAAGCCGATTTTATTTTGGCAACTAGCTCAAGGGGGCACGGCACACCTCGGCTTGGGTTGTTGCCTGATACATGCAAATCGCGACCTATCTGAACTAACTTTTTTTTACGTGGGGAAATCCCTTATGAATACCCACCCTCCCGGGGGAGAGGATGGGTTATGTCCGACTCGCACGGACTAAAACCCCACGGTGTACCAAGAGACCGTGATGTTGGGGCGGCAAGGGATCGTTCTCTGCTATTCCTCTTGAATAGCCGCCCCAACGGTCCACCCGGCGGAAGATTGCCGCCAGGCTCCTACCTATAGAGAGGCAGCTGGGTACACGTCAGCTGCCCCCCCTCGTCCGCCGGACCTGTGCAATGAGGGAATGAGCCCCCCGACTACATCCCCTCAGGTCCGACTACGGTGGCAGGAGGAGTTGGGCAAATCGCCGCCTCCTCCTGCCGGTCCTCCGTCGGCGAAGACGGCCACTGAGGGGGTCCGCCTCGCGGGCTCTCTCCGCCGCCTCCTTTTGCGAGATGACTTCCTCGCAAAAGGAGGCCACTGCTCGCCACACCTGCTCGCTGCCGAGCATGGACGAGACCACGCTCGGCAGCGACAAATCCTCTCCTACCATCACCACCAAAGGGCGGCGCTCCACCTTCCACGCAGCACACAGAGAGAGTGTACGAATTCACGGCGGCGAGCACCCCAGCTTCCAGCTTCCAGGAAAGAGAGCCGGCGAGCGTAAGGGCCGCCGCCGATGACACCGTCCGGTATCGCGTTAGCAGCGTACTCCACGTCGAGGGAACGGACCTAGGCTTGAGCCTCTACCGAAAGGCGAGCGCTTAAGTCACTTCGCAGCTTGGCAACAAACTGAAGGAAATTTTTCAATAATAAATATATGGAATTGTTGAGGCGTGTATGCTTGGTACACATATACGTCTTAACAACTCATACATATATGAATAGTTAGCTAGGTTAGCTAAGATAGGTCGCGATTTTGCATGCAACAGACAAGCCGAGGTGCGCCGTGCACCATTGAGCTGGTTGCCAAAATAAAATCGGCTGAGTGCCTTAAGTGCCCGCCTTAGTAGTCCTGTGAAGCAGTTAAGTCCTTGCTAGGTCAATAGCGTAGTCAGTTCGAGAAAAAAAGAAAACAAACTGAAGGATGCCAAAGTTGCCGAACCTCAGCTTTGGTTATTACCCTGGATGTAATACCGCGATTCTGTAATCTATGCTTTTCATGTATATACGAATTCATAAGATACTCATGTATACTGGCGTGTGTGCCTCACGAATTCAAACTTGTATTTTGTATCCGACAAGTAGGCTAATTTAAATTAAGGCAGTTGAAAAATAATGTAAAGAGATAAAATAAAACCCTTATGGCGGTAGGAGATTTTTAGTATTTGCACGGGATGAATGTGTACCACCATCGTTTGACACACCACTATATCGATGACTATGTCGATTTCGAATTTGAATTGAAGATAGACGAAAAGGGTTCTGTCGCAGTGGTTTCTCGAATTAAAAAACTGGTTACTTGTAGTTGAAAAGCACTCCTTAGCGAGTTATCGATTTACCAGAGTCACAACTGGTTGGTACTCCGAGTTTACCTAACCGCTTAGCTAAACGTTTTTTTTTTATATATCATAGGAGGCAAACGGACAGGTGGGTCATCTCATGTTAAGAAACAACCACCGTCCATGGACACTAGAGCAACACCAGGGGAGTCGTAAGTACGTTGCCATCCTGTGTTTGGGGGAGGAGGAGAGGGACGGAGAAGTGTGGGTTGAACGGAGGGAGAGGAGGTAGGGCTCCGGCGCTCTCACTGACCGAACGAAACGCAACCATGTAAGCACTGTTACTTCACGTCGGTGTTCTATGACACGTGTACGTGTACGTGACGTGTACCGTCTGAAGGGTTCGATTAAATCTTATTGACGCGAATGAAGTCGAAGGCAAAAGCTAGTCATTTATAAAACCTTATAATAATACCTACCTTTTAGGGTCTCTGCTTAGTATATTTTAGTCCATGTCCTTACTTCACTACATTCTATAAAACAGAGTTCTCTGTCATGTCTGTCTGTCTGTTAGTGATAAACTCAAAAACTACTGAACGGATTCCATGCGATTTTGACAAGTAGATAAACTGAGTCATGAAGAAGGTTTAGGTATATAATTTGTTAAGTTTTTTTATCATCAGGCGAGATAACCTAGTAAAATGCGAAAGTGAGTTTGTCTGTTTGTTACGCTTTTACGTCTAAACTTATTAATCGATCATCATAACATTTTGCCTACACATTTTCAAGGGTATAAAAAAAAGCATACGGGGACTTTCATCAAGAACAAAATACGTTATTCCGAAAGCCGAAAACTAATGCTAGTATGTAATAATTTAAGCATACAGAACGTGGTTTGCATTAATCACTACTTTACATATATGTGTGTAGTGTCTCTTGTGTGCCCAGGTTAACCTTCGAAACGGCTAAATTAATTTTAATAATACTTTCAATAGCATATAGAGGACAATTCCAAGTGTTACTTAGGCTATATAATATTATTACGCTGTTTTATAGGGCCTGGACAATGCTTATAAAATTATTATGAACGGGATAGGAATAGTCATAGCAAAATTTCCTTATTAATCCTTAAAAGGGAAAGTATTTTTTTTTGTTCCGTTTTAGAAATCTAAATTATGACTAAAAGATCATTATAACAATTCGCATACACGTTGTCAGGGGCACTTCTTATCATAAAGAAAGTGTTACCTTGAGGGATAAGTCATATCTTCATTAATCCGAACAAAGCCACTAGCAAAAGCTAGTAGGAATATAAAAGACAATATACATAGTTCCCATGAAATAACAAAATTAAATTAAAATAAAGATGACGTCGCCGACACCAGTTAATTCAAAATACAATTTATTAAAAAAATCGTTAAAGCTACCTGCGTTCTATCCTAGAAACATTAAAACAAAAACGAATTCATTTGAGATTCATATAAACACAGTTATCTATATCTTTAAAATAATTTAATAAACATCGTATTATAATATCGTATATCCTAAAACTTTTCCACAAGCGTATAGATAATAAAAATCGACGGTATTGTTAGTGAGAAAATCGCGTAGGTACATACAAAATAAAGCAAAACAGATAGTTTTTTTAAACAAGTGAACAATTTTTTTTTCTCGATCTGACTACTCTGTTAACCTAGCAAGGTGTTAACAGCTTCACCGGACTACTAATGCGAGCGCATAAGGCATTTTATTTAACAACTAGTTCAAGGGTGTACGGCACACCCCGGTTTGGGCTGTTGCCTGATACGTGCAATTCGCGACCTATATGAGCTAACCTAAGCTAACTATTCATACATATATGAGTTGTTGATATATGTGTACAAAACATACACACCTCAATAACTCTTATAAAGATGAACAATTACACACTATTTAATACAGTAATACAACACTATTTGTGCATTTATAACCTCAGCTACCTTCAGCTGAGTAAAAAACTAAAACCAATTGCATAAACAATTAAAATTCATATAAAATGTGTAACTGTGTAAATACTATACGTATGTATGCGACATTATTATTTAAGATAAACAAATTTTACCTGATTAAAAGAAATGAGCAGTAATTTATTGGAATTAGGTTATGAGATCGTTTATTACATAAGCGGAGAGATTTGTTGCGCACGTGCTAGTCGACATGTAACGAGTATATACGCAATAGATATGTCTAACTCTATTAAAAGTAACAAAATTAAACTTTTTTAACATCATTCTATTATGTATGTTTATAATTTCATTGTGTATCTATAACCTATTGTTATTGTAGGTGACATGTGTTTATGTTCATTGTTTAAAGATGAATCGGGCTGGATACAATTTACATTTTTTTTTTATTGATGTATTCTCCACTCTTCTTGGTTCTGTTCAAGTGATATTGGAGAAATCGCATGTAAACATTTTACCATTTAAAAGAAGATCTGTCTGTTTAATTGGTAAATCGTCATTGACACTGCATTTGTCCTAAATTGGGTTATACAATTATATAAAACATATTTAATTAATTAACAATAGGTACACATAAGTGACATTTGCAAATAAGCGCGGTAGTCGCCCAGCTAATGCTGCTAGTATGAATCCGATATAGGTGCAATATTTATACAAAAACGAAGATATACATTTAAATTTATTTTTAGAAGTGTATCCATTGTAATACAGAAATTAGTACTTCAATAAAATAACTTAATGTAAAATAACGGCAGGGTATGTTAATGTATTCCTCTAGTCTATTCATTATACCCACATTTTTCAAACAATTGTAACGATGTACAAAGCTAACCGTACACTTGTTATTAGCTAGTTACGTTTGCATTGTTGCAACGAGTAAATGTGTAGACATACCTAGATTTAAATTCTAAAATACTTGTTACCTTCCTTGTTTCCTACTAAAAAAATTAACAAAGTTCGTGCCGCTTTCTTTCATTCCAAAATGTCTGATTAGATTACAGACTATATGGTATTATATATCATAATTATAATTACAAAAATTTCTTATACTGTACTATGCACACGTGGTCACAAAAAAGGTAGGTAGATCAATATTCTAGCAACGTAATGGAAGATTTAATCCTTATTTACAAGTTAGGATACATCATTTAATCAAGATTGAGATAATATATAATATTGTAGAAATATAAAACGGAATATATTCAGTACTTTGATTACTCGACCATGAAAAATCCAATAAACGTTTAACGGAAGGCGTTCCATTCCATTAACGTAACAATTCATTCAAGTGTGCAATGGCTTCTGACAATGATTAAAATGCATTTTATGCACGTCGAATGAAAGAGTGGATAATTTCAGGGGAATTAAAATAATTTTATATTGTTATAAAAGAGCTTAAACAATAAATACATTATTTACGGTCGTCAGGAACACAGGAATTTACAGCTCGTGACGCGATGACGAAATTCGTGGTAGCGATTTCACAATATAACGCAGTAACTTTTGTGTATTTATTCCCACGTTTTCCTGTTACGTTATGTCTCGTCATTAGCTAAATAGAATAAATATTGTAAGGGACTAATTTGGAGATTTCGAAATCAATATTTGGTTAATCCATACCCATACAAACATTCTTATCGATTGATTTCTTTCATTCTTGTTTATATTGTATTTAGTACTACTTAGTAGTTATAATGTGTATTATAGTTATAATCTGTATATATAAATTGACGAAGATCAAAGAGTTTGGTATCTTTTCTCTTCTGTTTTTAACCGATATTTTTTTTTAATTTATTCTAACGTTTATAGACGAATTTTAGTGACATCAATGAGAATGCAAAATACTTTTTTTCATGTCATCAACGAGTCGATGCCTTTATAAATATCTGTTTGTCATATTTCACGCTTCTTACGTCTATAACTTGCAATATTTGTAGAATACTCAACATATTTTTTAACATTTAGAAAAAAAATCAAAAAGAAATACACATAATAATATCTATCATTAACATTAACATAACATTATATAACATAACATAACATGATATTATTAACATTAACATAACAGTAACACGTGAAGACAAAACTTTGGAGTAGTCCGGTGAAGCTTTTTACTTTTTGCTAGGTCAATAACGTAGTCAGTTCGAAAAAAAAAACGACCATATGACGACCACTTATTATATGCGTATTGTATTATTAGACCTGGAGCTAACAATAGCGTTCTTAATAAGTGTTACTTTCTTGATCTATAATCTATAAATATAAAATGATTTAAGTAGGTACATATATTTAGAACCAAAACACTTCAAAACCATTCGACCGATCATCAAGAAAGTGATATAAATAATTTTAATGGAAAAAGTCATCATGTTATTAATTTTAATAATAAGAATTAAATTAATTAAATAATAAGAAGACGTACGACGCCGGAAGCACAGCTAATAGACAATATATAAATCATAGGTAAAAGATATTTACACGGATAAAACAGGTGCGGTTGATGCAACTCGATGTCTCGCGAACAGTAGGTAGATCAGGGGGCCTACCAGACCTGGACCGCTGCCAGCTCCCGTGCCAATCTCCGCGACAGCGACGCACCCAAACAAATCTCGATTTAACGACTCCACTAAAATAAGAAAATATGAGGTGAGGGCCGGTTTTTAACAATAAGCCAGTAAACTATGTGATTTATGTTTGTCTGCGCCCTTGGACAGGAGTCATTGACCACTACAGTGAAGTAAGCATCCCTAATGAATGCTATTTCAATACGTAAACCGCGTTCCTTATGTTCAGCAATGGTCTAAGTTCGAAATAAAATATTATCTACACATTAACTATGTGCACGCACGCTTTAAATTTTAATGTATACTATCTATACTACAATAATATAATAAAGAGGTAAAGTTTGTGAGTTTATGAATTTGTGAAGTTGTAGGGGGTAATCTCAGACACTACTGGTCCCATCTGAAAATTGTTTGCAGTGTTATATAGCTAATCTATCGTATAGGCTATATATTATTACGCTAAGACCAATAGAGGAGTACCAATGAAGAATATTTCAAAATCGTTTTTCTTTCCTCTTGAGAGCTTCCGCTGCGTGTTAACGTTAGTCCTAAGTAACTATACCACGCGAACGAAGTCGTGGAATGTCATGTAGTGGATTTTATACTTTATACATAATCTTATTTGACTCTATAATTTGTAACAATGGTTGTATTTTACATAATATAGTTTGGTATTGTGCACAAGTGGATTTGTAGGAAATAATACCACGGAGCATAGATTCTGTCTTGCGAGAAAGACTCCCTGGAAACTTCTAACAAGACGGCCACCATTTTGTTAATTCATTGAAATGATCGCAAGAAACTTGTAATATCGTTACATTATCGATAATATCAGTAATGGTCTACTAGAAGATTGGTTGCTTAAAACAATAAAGCGAACTCGAAACAGACCGGCAACAGACCCAGAAACTTAATATTACAACCTCTGTGGTAAGAAACCGCCATAAAGTTAGCTGTAACAATGCACTGCTCGTAACGTTGATCGTCAAAGTCTGTGGTCGTTAAATTGCATATAATTACGTATAATATACAAATATAACTCAATAATTCAAAGCAATTTTTAAAGTCATAATTTCCTAGTACCTTACAAAATAAGAAATAGTGTAAATATTAGTCGTTTTAGATATATATCCTACATAATAAATATATGATTAATACTATTACAATCTTCTTATATATATAAAATGATAAGGTCCACCCTTGTGTACGCATTACGCAGATACGCCTGGATTGATTTTGAACTTTTTTTAAAAATTTAAACTTCCTGGACACTTGGTCCTTACAAAAAAAACATCACGATATCTTCATTTAATACAAAAACACTAATGTTTTAAGGATCTATGATTTACATAACCACTACGCGTTCAGTGATGTGTGGAGCAAGCGGTGTGGTGCGCATGCGCAGTAGACTGAACGAGAGAGTAAACAAATAACACTGTTTCCAAAGAACTTTAAGCAAAATAGATTTTTGCTTTCAATTATCTTCTTTATATGTTATGTATAAATAGAACATATGATTATAATAACAAACAACGTCGACTAAGTAGTGAATTTCAACTAGAATGGTATAATATAATATAGTAGTTATTTTTGTTTGAACATAGGGTTGTTACTTGAAACTCCAGGTTAACAGTAAGTAAACAATTTTAAAACGAAGTTACAGATCTCGTCAATCTTTTTCGCCGCTCTTTGTAATATGGGTGGACAGGAAATAATACTACGGAGCATGAATACTGAGCTGCCACAAAAACTTCCTAAAATGTTCCACCATCTTGTCAAGACATTGAAATGATCACAATACACTTGTAATATCATTCTTTACTCGACAATGACAGTAATAATCTAGAACAGAAAGACTCCACCTGCGGCACGCCGGGACTTTGTTGCTGGCCCACCAGATTATACTTTATTTTTAATTATTTAGAGTTTCGTGCTCATCAGAAAAACTATGAGCACGCTGAGTAAATTAAATAGATCCCAGATAACAGACCGCACTGCGTTTCTTATGATATAAGGGTTATATCAAGCTCGTTTTATTGAATAACCATTTTGCACTACATTAATACGTTGTTAATTGTCTGCGTTTGTGACCCAATTTTCCTATAATGAATATATGGAGGAGTTATTGAGGCGTGTATGCTTGGTACACATATACGTTTCAACAACTTATACATGTATGAATAGTTAGCTAGGTTAGCTAAGATAGGTCGCGATTTTGCATGCAACAAGCAACAGCCAAGCCGAGGTGTGCCGTGCACCCTTGAGCTAGTTGCCAAAAATAAAATCAGCTGAGTGCCTTAAAAGCGCTCACTTTAGTAGTCCGGTGAAGCTGTAAAGGCCTTGCAAGGCCAATAGCGTAGTCAGTTCGAAGAAAAAAAAATCAGCGTTTGTGACCCGTTTAAAAAAAGGTTGAGTACCACTGATCTAGAAGATTGATTGTCAAAAACAAAACAAAATACAAAATATATTCAAGTTTGTAAAAAACAAAGTTAACATATTTTTCTAGGAATCGCAAATTGACATTTATTTATACTTACATTGTCTCGATGTTATATTTTAAAGTACCTATTATTTATGCTGCATATTATTACGCTTTTCCATAGTAATAATAGCATAATTAATCCAGGAAAAATAAATTATACCGACGAAATAATAAATCCAACGTCACGAGAACGAAGTCACCGGCAACATTTAGTATCCCAGCTTCTTAACTCTATCTTAACAAATAATATAAAGGCGAATCTTTGTGTTTCTGTTACGCTTTCCTTAACCAAACACCATGAAATTTTGCATAAATGTACTCCGATACAGGAAAGGAGATAATATATAAAAATATTATTCCCCAGAGATAGGTTCCCGAGCGAAACCGCGGTCAATAACTAACTTAATAATAAACCCGAAATAAAAGATATAAATATAATAAGGAAAAAGTGAATTATACAAGAAAGATAACAAAAATGCTATTTAAAAAAATGAAAATTCCACGAACTTTACAGATGTTCTTTGAACCTTGCATCAGTGTTGGAAATATTAATAACTAGCCCTGCCCGCGGCTCCGTCCGCGTAAACCTAATGAAAAATAAACAGTGACTAATAAAACAATTTGAATGTTTTTTTTTCCGAACTTACTATGCTATTGACCTAGCAAAGTCTTAACAGCTTCACCGGATAACATAATCTGAATGAATTAAGTCCATTTACTTATTTACTTTTCTCTGGTACTTAAGTCGCGTCATCATTAAAATTACAATAACTTTTGATAGAGTGAACTGATTTTAATGAAACCAAGAGTAAATGTAACTCGAGGATATGCTTTATGATTCTTTACATTAAATTTTATCGTGAACTCAGTACTTTAGGTCTGATGCGTAATCAAACAAACAGATATATAAACAGATAAGTAAAGCCACGCTGAAGCAATTACTGGTTTCAGCACGAATAGGTCGGCTCATCCGGGGTACTACCACCCTCTCACAGAAACACCGACGTGAAGTTACTATGCTTGCATTGTTGCGTTTCGTTCGGTCAGTGAGAGCGCCGGAGGCCCACCTTCCTTCCTCTGTCCCCACTCCTTTCTCCCTTTCTAGGCTTCCCCCTACCCCCCCAAACACAGGCTGGCAACACACTAGCAATTCCCCTGGTGTTACTAGTGTGTATGGATTATGGTAATCACGTACACCAGGTGACTAGCATGTTCGTTTTTTTTTTTATTATATCAAAGGAGGCAAACGAACTGGTGGGTCACGTAGTGTTAAGTGATCACCACCGTCCATAGACACTAGCGACATCAGGGACGTCGTAAGTGCGTTGCCAGCCTGTATATGGGAGAAGGGGGAGGGGAAGGAAAGGGAAAGAAGGAAAGAGGAAGGGACGTGGGCCTCCGGCTCTGTCACTGACCGAACGAAATACAACAATGCAAGCACTGTTATTTCACGTCGGTTATCTGTGAGAGGGGTGGTACTACCCCGGAGGAGCCGACCCATTTCATGCTGAAACCAAAAATAGCTTCAGCGGGGCTCTACCACCTACTTTTTGCCTCCTATGACATAAAAAAAGATTATATTTCCAAAAATTGTTGAAATGTAGTTTATTACTTATTCCAATATACCAGCAATTTTTTTTTGTCACAAAAAACAAGTAAGTACAGACATGTATTTTTTTCTTCAAATTTGTTGGCTTCGCACAGAGATCATTTGGAATTGGCAATTTAAAGGGAGAGAACGATGATCGCAATACAAAAACTACAAACGTGTTAGATTCACATTCTTATCATATAGTGATACTTATTACATATATCAATGATATTATAATACAAATATCATTGTTACATTTAGATAAAATACAATAATTCTTTATGCTACAATTCGATCGTGTGTTGAAAAGATTAATCAGCGGTAAGGATGAATAAAATCATGTTCTATTAATACTGTGTCACAGTGACTCAGTAGTCGTCTTTTTATATTATACAGTTCATATCAGGCATAGTGGAGTCACTTTTCTATGCTCGCATATAAGAAAAAACATGGAGTTTTTGGCGGGATTTTAGTCTGTCATGTAGTGGATTTTATATTTTATTTATAACCGTGTGTTAAGACTCTATATTTTGTAAAATTGGTGGTGTTTCACGTAATATAATTAGTTTATTGTGCATAAGTGAAGTGAATGGAAAATAATACCACGGAGCATGAAATTCTGAGATGCCATAAAAATTCCCTGGAAGGTTCTGACAATGGATCCACCATCTTGTTAGAATATTGACTCACACGACGCAATATTGAAGTGATCGCACGACGTTTGTAATATTATTGACTATGTGACAATGGCAGTAATAATCTGAAAGATAAATAGCCAAAAGTAAATTTAAAAAAAAAAGAAAAAACATTAATTCCAAACTTTATATATCAATAATAAATTCTGTATTAAATATATAAATATATCAGTTTGAAATAAATTTTTCTCGACAGTCGTCTGACGTTATATCTGGCACAGCATCACAGCTGACCCAGAAACGTTCCTCTTGGCATATGACGTCTTAGGACAAAGTTCAGTGGCCTATCAAAAACTATCAACGTGAATGCTTACATAATGAACATTACTATTTCATTACTAACCCTCAAATAAAATATAACATTAAAAATGATCGCCATATCTATATATATCTATCTAATACCTTCAAACAAGCAATTATTTCTAAATAAATTCTGTCATAACACCGACTACACGTCCGTACATTACTTTGGGCCTCCATTGAAAATCAGCGCTGCAGTATCACCTAGTTGTGCTGCAGCACCTAGCTGAATGGGGGTGCCATTGTTGGATATATGTATTATACTAAGTTATGTATATGTTCCATTTGTTGTTTGTAATGTTATCCAGCAAGAAAGACATTTTCTTTCTTCTTTCTTCTTCTTTCTTGTATATTTTTATATTGTTATATATTCAGGATCTCGGAAACGGCGTCAGCTATTTCCGTGAAACTTAGTATGTAGGTGTTTCGGGAACGATAAATCGAGCTTGCTAGATTTCATTCATAGAAATGTAAGAGAAATGTAAGATATGTAAGTATGTATATTGTAGGTGGTAGAGTTACGGTAAAGCTATTTCTGGCTTCAGCATGAATGGGTTGTCTCACCGGGGGTAGTACCACCCTCTCACAGAAAACCGACTTGAAGTAACAGTGCTTGCATTGTTGCGTATCGTTCGGCCAGTGTGGCGCACCTCTTCTCTTCCCTTATTTCCTTCCTCCCCCAACACAGGCAGGCAACGCACTTGCAACTCCCCTGGTGTTGCTAGTGTCTATAGGCGGCGATGATCACTTAACTACATGTGACACGCCTTTTCGTTTGCCTCCTATGACATAAAAAATGTAATTTGAGAGTGTAAGCTGCTCAAGCAGATTTAAAAAAGAAACAACCACCATTGGTTCCATCATTTTCCTTCAAGAATTAAGGCTGAGTTGATCGACGCAGTGTCCGAACATGTTAAACATAAAGCCATCGTTTTAAAGATATATAGATTATCAAAGTAAAAAAATATTACTCTTAGATCGTTAAAAAATAATCTTAAATAGGAATAGATTACCACAAGCATATAATAAGCACCCAAATAGAATACTATGCACACGGTGTTAAATCCAGCTGACTAAAAGCTGAATTCCATTGGATGATCGCCTTCGCTTATTTGTTAAACTGTACTGTACTTATTACCAGACAGTGACGTCACGTCCTCGTATGACAATAATAAAATGTAGTATAAAAATTAATTTAACAACAGATAAATATGGTTTATATACTTGGATTGTCAAATGTAAAACGATCGCAGACAGCAGGGCGGCGGCCGCTGACCGCAACCGCATTCAAGCTATCTATACCTACACCCACCTACCTACCGCACTATCTCATCCGATTTCGCTTTTCCAACTATCTATATATATATATGGGCGAAGATAAAACAGTTCAGTATCATTTTCCTCTGTTTGTCAATAGATTTCCTTTTTTCTGTTTATTAGTTATTAACGAGAAACTAGTGTTTCAATAAAAAAAAATGCAAATCGTTTTTACCAGCCATCGACGAACCTTTAAATTTCTATTCGTAATAGTCCATGTTCCTTACGTCTACTATTTCTGCACAATTAAGTTTTTTTTTTCTATATCATAGGAGGTAAACGAACAGGTGGGTCACCTGAAGTTAAGTGATCATAGACACAACACTAGGGGAGTTGCAAATGCGTGGCCAGCCTGTGTTATGGTGAAGGGGGAGGAAGGGAATAAGAGAGGGGGAAAGGTGAAGAGAGGTGAGCCTCTGGCGCTTTCACTGACCGAACGAAACAGGAAGACATAGGTAAAAAAAATACATATATATATGAAATAAATACATGTATTATGTATCTAATAGTAATATAATAAATACATATATATTTAACATAAATATACTCAATACATACACATTGATACATTCTATACACATTTTGAAATTATGCTGAGAAAAATGTATTTCTTTATGATTAAACAATTTTTCTTTTACTCATACTCTATTGTAATATAGCTCAATTATTTTAGTTTAATTTTAATTTAATAGACCGTTATTATCTCATAAATAAAATTGAATTAAGTAGAAACTAGAAAAGTTCTGCGTATGATGATGATAGGAGTTGAGGAAGACCGAAAAAGATATGGATGGATTGTGTGAAAAATTATGTGTGTAAAAACTGTGAATACTGTGATAACATCAGATAGGCGAGAGTGGAAAAGGAAAACATGTGATGCCGACCCTACTTAGGTGGGATAAGAGTAAGTAGATGACGAAATAAAATTGAAGCCACTGTAGTTCATCCAAGTTTATTTCCTAAAGGGTTAATCTAATTTTGGTAAAATTTACTGACAGATTGGTTCGAACGATCAGTACCAGCCTGTCCCTCGAAACAGAGCGTGTTCACGCCCACGCTCGCGTAACCACAGATCACGACGCCGTGGTCTGGGGGTTAATTTCGATCCCGCACACCCGATTAGGTCTCCCACGGCAGCGCCTCAAGCCTAGGTTCGACCCCTCGGTAGGGTGCCCTTGAGTGCGTTGCTTGCGCGATACGGTGACACACAAATATACATCACCGCTACAACACTACACGATCACCCCCACACACGTGCACGCCTACACGCTTACACATGAAAGTGGTTGGGTTTGCTTTTTTTTCCCTTATCGAACTGAAAAACTCTCAATTTTCCGATAATAAATATATGGAGGAGTTGTTGAGGCGTATATACACTTGGTACACATATACGTTTCAACAACTCATACATATATGAATAGTTAGCTAGGTTAGCTAAGATAGGTCGCGATTTTGCATGCAACAGGCAACAACCAAGGCGAGGTGTGTCGTGCACCCTTGAGCTGGTTGCCAATATAAAATCGGCTGAGTGCCTTAAGCGCTCGCCTTAGTAGTCCGGTGAAGCTGTTAAGACCTTACTAGGTCAACAGCATAGTCAGTTCGAGAAAAAAAAATTGACAGATAAGCGACTTTTTTGACTTTGTACAATTCTTAATAAGGGTCAATAAAGACAATAAAATAATTAAAGACAGACCAAATGTAGATTCAGATAAAAATGTACGAGAGTAGAAACACCATTCCCACGAGACTAAGAAGTATAGGACACCGTCTGGTAAACCAATAGACGTCTTAGAAATTATTGCTGATACATTTTAAACATACATGACTGCAGATTCCACTATGAAACAATATTAGAAATAACAAACAAGAACATAATAGCTCTACTAAATTTATAAATATTATAAACTACATAATCAACAAGCAGTTCAGAACAATTTCTGTCAACTTTACACAGAATAATGGCTACAATAAAGTCTTATTTCAAAGAAAGTTATAATACTTTTTGTAATGTTTCTGTTCCCTCATAATATAATATTTATATTATATACTAGCTGTACCCGAGGTTCCCCACGCGTTTGTTTTTATTCAGTGTATACCAATATCATTATGCATACCATTTTTTTTTGTAGTCTGGTGAAGCTGTGCAGGCCTTGCAAGGCCAATATCGTAGCGAAAAAAAAGGATACCAATTTTCGTTGCGATATTGAAACTGATTCGTTGTAACGCCATCTAGTAATGAGCAAAGTAACCAAACAGATAACATAAAAATACTGGCTGGTGCCAATTCATACAACGTGTTTTTTTTTCTCGAACTGACTACGCTATTGACCTAGCAAGGTCTTAACAGCTTCACCGGACTACGATTCATACAACGTATTATTTCTGGCCAAACTTATAGTTCGGTCTGAAGTTGCAACTCGCTTATGTTTGAACCAAAGGCAAAAAAATGTTTATGAAATAAAGCCCTTTAATACATTAAAGATGTTATATTTTGTTTAATGTGTAATATCTACTTCAGAGCAAACTCGAAGTTAGTGATACCTATATGAAGCTGTATACTTTTATAAAATAGGCGGCACGTGGAACTAAGCCTTCTCAGTATATATTTTTCAGACATCTATGTTACTAAAGTCGGGTAAGCCTTGTTATATAAATCAGAAATAACGTACTACGGAATTGTATAACTTAAAATGCTTACAGAATAACAAAAGTATACTCGGTTTTTAATTTTTCCATGTTATTGAAAATATTATACCAATTTCATTAATATACTTTTTTTTTACGTGGGGAGATCACATATGGATACCTACCCTCCCGGGGGAGAGAATGGGTTATGTCCAACCCGCACGGATTAATACCCCACGGTGTACCGACAGACCGTGCTGTTAAAGCGGCAAGGGATCGTTCTCTGCTATTCCCCTTGAATAGCCGCCCCAACGGTCCGCCCGACGGAAGGTGGCCGCCGGGCTGCTACCTATAGAGAGACAGCTGGATACACACCAGCTGCCTCCCCTCGTCCGCCGGACCAGTGCAATCAGGGAATGAGCCCCCCCGACTACATCCCCTCAGGTCCGGCTACGGTGGCAGGAGGAGTTGGGCAAAGCGCCGCCTCTTCCTGCCGGTCCTCCGTTGGCGAAGACGGCCACTGAGGGGGTCCGCCTCGCGGGCCCTCTCCGCTGCCTCCTTTTGCGAGATGACTTCCTCGCAAAAGGAGGCCACTGCTCGCCACGCCTGCTCGCTACCGAGCATGGACGAGACCACGCTCGGCAGCGACAAATCCTCTCCTACCATCACCGCCAGAGGGCGGCGCTCCACCTCCCACGCAGCACACTCAGAGAGAGTGTACGAATTCTCTGCGGCGAGCACCCCAGCTTCCAGCTCCCAGGGAAGGGAGCCGGTGAGCGTAAGGGCCGCCGCCGATGACACCGTCCGGTATGCCCGGATTGACTTCAGTGCCACCGTAGGCTGCGTACTGCGCAGCTCGCGCACGTTGGTGGCACCGAGGGCATCAGCCCAGACCGGTGCCCCGTAGGCGGCCATCGCCCACACGACTCCCATGAAGAGTCGATGGCACCCGGCACCCGGCCCCCCAATATTGGGAAGCAACCGGCCGAGTGCCGTCGCCGCCCTAGCAATAATTTCAT
Organism: Antheraea mylitta; assembly: GCA_014332785.1. NCBI lineage: Eukaryota > Metazoa > Arthropoda > Insecta > Lepidoptera > Saturniidae > Antheraea > Antheraea mylitta. Next base: position 6,604,555 of record JACEII010000025.1, on the reverse strand, counting down.
AAATATACTACATTCACTTTTACTCAATGTACTATTTTGTTAAGCTATTGCATAGCTTTTATCGCGGGCCTTGAGCGTGGAGACCGAATCCAAAAATTCCGTAACGACAAAACCTAACACCAATCAAGTCTCAAACTTTTGTTTCTTATTTCAGCTACCATAAACTTATGGTTTCAATGATTATTCCGGAATAACCTACATGTATTGTAAGATAATAAAAATATTTTAACCAAAAAAGAAAAAAAAAATTCTTATCGGTCACCACGCTCAAAAAGTGTAACTTGAATTAATATCAAAGAAAAAAAAAAACAAAGGAAAAAAATACTGCATAAATAAAATAAATAAATAGTTATAAATGCATAAGTTAATAAAAAATGCTATGCAATAACTTTATCGCGGCAGTCCCCGAATGCCACACGTATTTTTTTTTTTTTCGAAATGCCTACGCTATTGACCCAGCAAGGTCTTAACAGCTTCATCGGACTACACAGGTGAGCGCTTAAGGCACTCAGCCGATTTTATTTTGGCAACCAGCTCAAGGGTGCAAGGCACACCTCGGCTTGGCTTTCTGCGTGTTGCATGCAAAATCGTGACCTATCTTACCTAACCTAGTTAACTATTCATATATGTATGAATTGTTGAAACGTATATGTGTACCAAGCATACACTCCTCAACCACTCCTCCATATATTTATCATCGGAAAATTGAGTTTTTCAGTTCGATAAGGGAAAAAAAGTAAACCCTTCCACTTTCATGTGTAAGCGTGTAGCGTGCACGTGTGTGGGGGTTATCGTGTAGTGTTGTAGCAGTGATGTATATTTGTGTGTCACCGTATCGCGCAAGCAACGCACTCAAGGGCTCCCTACCGAAGGATCGAACCTAGGCTTGAACCGCTGCCATGTGAGGCCTAATAGGGTGCGGATCGAGACGAGCTGCTCCGAAATCGGACGAATACGTAATCAACTGTTTGTGAGAAAATATACTGGTGTATAGGTATTTATCATCTATGTACAACAGTGAATATCTGTACTCGTATAATTTGTATTGTAAGATAATAAAAATATTTTGAACAATATTAACTTCTCATTTATTTAATAAAAGAAAAAAAATTGTTTTCTTATCGGTCACCACGCTCAAAAGGTGTAACTTGAATTAATGTCAAAGAAAAAAAAACAAAGGAAAAAAATACTGCATAAATAAAATAAATAAATAGTTATAATTGCATAAGTTAATAAAAAATGCTATGCAATAGCTTTGCCGCGGCAATCCCCGAGTGCCATACGTATTTTACATATATAGATATTGTGAATACGAATGTGAGTTTGTTTGTTTGTTGCTTACAGGCCTTAACTGCTGAACCAATCTCACTAAATGTTGCACACACATTGTTAAGGATACACATTTATTATTATAGATTAAGTTTTATGTGGGTTATATGTACATGTAATTGCACAATAACATTGTTTTGAATATAACGAATTTAAATATGTTTTTTTTTGTTTTTGTTATAGCTGCTTTATCATAATACCATTTTCAATTTAGATCGATTCTAATAAATATTTTATAAAGTAATCTGGAAGCGGTCAGCTGGCGTGTGTCGTTTCAAGAAAAACTAATTCGATCCACCTCAATTCATTTTAAAACTTATACTGCCAAACTCTCTCTTGGTCCGTGCCACAAAAAATCTACATTCGTTTGTATTTATAAGCTTAAACCATTATAGTTCTAGGGACTCGAGGGGTTAATAGGTTAATTTCTACAAATTCAAATTGTAACTATTCACAAATGATTTTCAGTACAATTCGCAAAACATACCAAATATTATTCGCATTTCAAATAAATATAATCGAATATACAGATGATGATAACAATAAATAAACGACATGGAGGAGTGCAAAGTCTCCTATTGCGATGGAGCGAGCGAGGAGAGAGCGAAGTGGAGAAGTAAAGTACAAAAGGTTGACCCCATTTCAATGTGGGACAAAAGGCTATTACATTATCGCACAAATAGTTAGTCAGGAAGAGAGACATAGGGAGAAGTTTTCATGTGCAAAGATGAATTTAATTGTGTGTTTTTAAATTAATGGTTTCTATCACGCATTTTTTAAATTTAACTAAATGTATGTATTTGAAACGCTAATAACCTAAAAATATATAAATTATTTGCGCAAGTACAAAAATAAAATAAAAACAATGTTAGTTAATGAAATCTGTTACCACAATCGAGTTCACAAAACACCCTTCATTCTTCTGTTAACATTTCACTGTATAAATTCACAACAGATTAATCATTTTCTTGCGGTTTTGTTTTTAGTAAACAGAATTAGAGTATATACGGTATTTGACATTTTAAAATATATTTTAATTTCAAATTTAGCCACAGACTTGGTTATTAGAATTTATAACAGAGTTCAGTGCCATATAACACACAGATGTTCATTTTTAGGACACATTTTGTTTGTGTTAGAATGCATTTTTGTCTACATATATACATAAATCATATATTGCGGGGATATCATTTTTTTTACAGCTGCAATTGTTGTCCGCATATTACACACCACAGCCAGTATCAAATTTAATCCTATTTAAAGGATTCAAATCCTCTATTTTTGTACTATAAATCGTCCTCTCTTTATAGACATAGATGCAAAAACATCGTGAGAGCGCTTTTATAACATTTTTTCGATAGCTTTGTAAATGAAATGATAGAGATATGCCGTTGTGCGCGCATTATTCAAAAACTGATATACAACTTTCTACCATTTTTTATTTTACTTTTTAGAGACGCCTTATCAAAAAGAAAATGTATTCAATAGCTTCATTTAATATAAACTTTTAAGTAACTATGGACTTTGATAAGTATTACACAATTTTTTTCAGATAACCTCAGCACTGTCTATTTTTCTTGCTATATATTAGTGGAACAAACGCTGTGTTTCTTATGTATTTTTCTCTATACATAAAACATATTGTTTTTAGATAATAAACAATGCAGAAAAAATCGTGGTGATCAGATAGTTTTGTATAAAATCTATGGTGTGGCTCAAAATAATAAATAATTTATTTTCATCGCGCAGCCAAATATCGTGGCGTAAGCGGTCGAAGACTTTGTTATTGTGTATTAAATTTAAACGACGTATATCTAGTATACTGCGCAATACATGAAATCATATATTAGTTTTATCAAATAGATGGATTTTACTACGCAGTAGCGGATTTTCATGGAGTTGTACTCGCGTAGCGTCGTACGAGCAGCTGGCTAGGGTGACGTCAGCACTGAGGGCTCGCCGATTGACCTATTCATTATCTACCGTTCATTCACAGATCTATTAGTACAATATGCTAATAACAACCCTCGGCCACTTGTACTTATCATAATGACTTCAAAACAATGACAAATAATTAAATAAATTAATGATAAACAATAATATTATGTTACATAGAAAATAATGCAATAATGCCGATATATTATGTAAGAAATCTATAAGTTACTAGCTTCTACCTGCGACTTCATCCGCGTGGAATAGTTAGGTCTAATGCTAACTTTAATCGAAAAAACCCCGATTTTTAAACGTTCTTCACTGATGCTCCGTTTCTATTCGTCTTGGTATGTTTATATATGTGGCTTATAGTTCGATAAATGAGCTATGTAACACTGAAAGAATTTTTCAAACCGGACTAGTAGTTCCTGAGATTAGCGCGTTCAAGTGAATACTCTTCAGCTTTATAATATTGTTCGGGACTATACCTGTTTATATTTAAATTCAACATTGGTGGTTTAGCCGTGCGTCGCGCTTTGCAAATGACTTTGGCTCCCATCATGTTGTAAATTTAATGTAATACGTCTGTTGTCGGTTTTCGAGGTGCGAATTTTCAACCTACTGACTACCTCAGTTTCAATTAATGATATCCTTTTTTAGAATTGATATACTAAGAAATATTCTTCCATTTTCTACCAGACATTTTAGAGAAAACCAAATTAAAACGCAATACAGTCTAAGCAAAAATAAAAGTTCAATGTCCAAAATTAAGTTTTAACCGAAGCCTTTAACAATATTAGTCAAGATTAATTATTTTTAACAGACTTTAAAAAAAAGGAAAAGGTTTGCAATTCGTCTGTATTTTTTTTTAATAATTCAGAATTTCTTCTGAATTATTGACATTCAAAAGAAATTCTGATCCGCAACCTATTTAAGTCGAAGAATGGTGGGCGCAAACACTGTGTCAGATAGTGTTTAAACACCTGTTCTCGTCCTATCACCGAAGTTAAGCATCGTCGGGCGTGGTTAGTACTTAGAGGAGTGACCGCCTAGGAACACCGAGTGACGTTGGCATCTTATTGTGTTTTTTTAATCAAAATGTTTCCGTGTAACGAAATCTTTCACTTCTATCTTATGTCTTCACGATGCATCATATTTTTAACCGTCGCTACTGGCCTGTAGGGCTTCTAACTTATATGTGTGACAAATACTTTCTACATATTAAGTCTTTACCTATGAAATTGCCGTTTTGTATGAAAAAATTTTAACGATTTTTTTTCATGTATTTTTTATTTGTATTAATCGAAGTAATCACCCATGCAATCAATGCATCTTTGACAACGCAGCGGTAGTTTATTGATGCCCTTCTTAAGGAAATCAGCTGGACGAGAGGCAACAAATTCTTCAAAGGCATTTTGTACTGCCTCTCGGGTATTTAATTTTTTTCCCGCCAAGAAGTTATCCAAATTCTGAAAAAAGTAGTAGTCTGTAGGCGCATGGTCTGGTGAGTAGGGCGGATGACAGAGAACTTCCAACCCCAGTTGCAACTTGGAGACCGTCTGCTGTGCAGTATGAAGTCGCGCGTTGTCGTGCAAGAGTAGTGGAGAGGAACGATTGACCAATGCTGGTTGAAGATGTGCCAGCTTCTCCATCATTGTGTTCAGTTCTTCACAGTACACATCTGCAGTGATTGTTTTGACGCTAACGTCGAAAGTTGCTGCTAATTCAGCCGTAGATTGTGTATCATCAGCTTCCACAATCGCCTTTAATTCGTCATTGTCGACCAAAGTCTTTGGACGACCGCGAGGTTCATTTTTCAGGTCGAAATTCCCAGAACGGAAGCGAGCAAACCAATAACAGGTGGTGCGTTGGTTTGTAGTGTTAGCTTCGTAAACGTCGTTGATGTTGCATGCCGCTTGTGCCGCGTTTCTGCCACGACGGTACACATATTCCATAATTACTCGAATTTTTAACGTATCCATGATGACAAAAAAGATTGAAATGCGATGAAAATGTAACAATATTCAGTAAACAAATGACTACTTTTGGAGAAAGAATTCAATGTTTTTATAATAAAATTATTTTGTAATCAGAATTCTTAGCCAAACAAAAATCATTTTGATTTGAAATGGCCAGTACTGCAGGACGGCAATTTCATAGGTAAAGACCTATTATTACTACAGTGTACAAACTAATTTCATATCTAATTTCATCAAAATCAGTTCAATAGACTCCCAGTAAAGCGCATGCAAACAAAGAGGCAAACAGATAGTAGATATATATAATATAAAAAAACATTGCAATGTGTCTATGTTTGATTCTAAAATTCTCCAGAGCATTTTATCTCAGACACATTTAATGTACAAATTTCGTCTCTTCTGTTATAACTACCTAGCCCCTGCCCACGACTTCGTCAGCGTAATAATAATTACTCCGGGCTAACGCTAAAACACAGCAGAAGCTCTCAAAAGGAAAAAAATCCCGATTTTTAAACATTTTTCATCTGTGCTCTACTCCTATCGACCTTAGCGTGATGATATATAGCCTTATAACCTTACTCGATAAATGAGCTATGTAAGACTGAAATAATTATTCAAATCGGACTTGTAGTTCTAGAGATTACCCCCTACAACATCACAAACTCACAAACTTTACCTCTTTATAATATTAGTATAAATAGGACAACATGTAGTCCGCTGAAGCTATAAAGGCCTTGCTAGGCCTATTGCGTAATCAGTTAAATAATAATAATAATAAGATAACGTTCTTCGTGTGTTAATATTATTATCTCTATATATCCCGTTTTATTTTTCTAAATGGTAAAAACACCATACGCCTATAGATAGTGAAGTATGATGAATAGAAACTTATAGATAAAAGACTCGACTCCTCTTTCGTACGTAAAAAAAAAAATTCATTGATAACTTTAAACCTCGTCAATAATTACTAAACAAAAAAAAGAAAATCGATTGAGAAACAGGAGAAAAAAGTTCACTGTTTACCTTTGGCTACTCATATACAGAGTAATAATTATAAGTATAGATAAAACAATAAATACATTTCTCGTAGTCCGTCCACGGGAGCAGCTGTTAAGACCTTGCTGGGTCAATAGCGTAGTCAGTTCGAAAAAAAAAACATTTTCTCACGACTTTTCTCGCGTTAATATAGATGTGACTTATTCCTCGGTCACATTTTTTTTATTACTTCTAAATAGTGTATGTATATATATCCTTTTCTTCACATATGACAATGTGTATGCAAAACTTCATAATGTTCGGTTAAATAATAAGAGAGTAAAAGCATAACAAATAAAGCATTTATATTTCGCAGTTATAATATTGTGCAGGATACATTTTTATAGAAAGGGGTAACAGTATATCTTCTGTAATCTATATCATCTATACTAATATTATAATGCCGGAGGTTTTGTTTGTATGGTTGAACGCGTTAATCTCGGGAACTACTGGTCCGATTTGAAAAATTCTTTTAGCGTTAGATAACTAATTTATCTTTCCAATCGAAATTAGTAGAATAAGTAGAAAAGTATATTATATTATACACATATACATCGCGAGACGCGAGAGTAAACTTAAACTTTGGCACCGAATTCCAATACATCTCTAGGTAGGTAGGTTTTATTTAATTAGGTTAATTTAATAAACCGTTTATTTTCCGTTTTTTAATGTCTTATGAGTTTTTGATTGATTTTTTTTTAACTTTATTTTTGGCAATCAACCGTTCAGATTATTACTGCCATTGTCACGTAATCAATAATATTACAAGCTTCGTACGATCATTTCAATATCATGCGTCGTGTGAATCAACATTCTAACAAGACGGTGGCTCCCTTGTTAGAACCTTCCATGGAGTTTTTGTGGCATCTCAGAATTGCATGCTCCGTGGTATTATTTTTCATTCACTTCACTTATGCATAATAAACCAACCATATCACATAAAACACCACCAACTTTATACAATATAGAGTCAAGTAATACAAGATTATGATTAAATTATAAAATCCACTACATGACAGTCTGAAATCCCGCCAAAAACTCCTTTTTTGATTGATATTAAAGTCGATTAACTTTTTTTTGTTGAAATTTTACTTTATTGCTGGTAATTTTCTAATGATTGCTAAAGTTGAATCTGGTGGAAACTTATTTCAATGTTTGCAACACTGCAACTATACACAAATTAGGGATGCACATCGCTCCTAAAATAATAGCGAATCAATATCGATAGAAACAATTACTATGTTGATTCGTTTTTAATAAAAAAAATGAAACAGTGATAAATATGATGAAAATATACATTTGAAACGAAATAAATAGTACCTATTTAATGAATTACAATTTAAAAATAATAATGTTGTAAATCTTGTGGCTAGTAAGCAGTTCCTATCTAGCATAATCACAACTTCCGCTTCTAAAATCAAACGCGTACTGAGTAGTGATGTGATGACGATAAGCAAATATATTATCATCGATTTATGAATCTCAAGTAATAAATCTGTTTCATTTTACGTTTTTATAGTATCTGCTTGTAAGAATTACAATGACTTCTTTAGGCTCCTTAATACGTATCAACCTAACCAACAGTGGTCGTCCATGAACAAAACAATATACACATATGGCGCAGGAATCGAGTGAGCAATAGATGGCGTCATGCGTCATAAAACATCGTTTTATAAAGTAACGTATAGTAAATGTCTAGTGTTTCAATCGATAATACAACATTGATGTTTAAATCGATATATATATTTTTTAATGTATCGATTGCAACCCTATTCGAAATCATTTGATGTTTTTCTTAGATACTCGCTTTGACACTTACACATGTTTATTTGTAGTTTGTACATATGCATTGAACTATATTTTTACGTGACTCGAGACAGTATTGGATTTCGAAATGTCTTTGGAGACTGTGCCTAAAGACTTGAGAGGATTACGTGCTTGTTTGGTTTGCTCACTAATTAAGGTATATTTATTATATAATTTATAATGTATTTACTTGAAGCTAATCAAATAAAGGTGGACTAAGTTTTTCTCCTTATTAATATACTTGAATTCTTGTATATCATAATGGTATTCATCTGGAGGAAAACAATTTCATCTAATGTTATATATGTTGCCACAATAACACGCTTAACCTGTTTGCTTTAACCTAGAGGAGCACTTGGCTCTTAAGTGAAACAACTTGAACACGCTTACAAGTGGCATCAGATATTTTACCAGTAGCTTGAAATTGCAAATACTGCAACAAAATTTTAAACATATTATAAGATTTTCAATTTTTTTTCAGAAGTGCTCTGTAAACCTGATGCAGTGGAATACAGATCATTGCTCATAATATTCATTATAAACTGATCTTTGCATACGACTTTTCCCCCTGTTAATGTAGATTAGACCTATCCCCAGGAACAGTCCTTTTTCTGGATAAAAGTTTATGTATTTATTACTGTAGATACCCCTGACAAATGTGCAACATTTTATTTTTATTGGATAAGGTGTTAAATTATAACAAACAAACTCACTTTCGCATTTATAATATTATTGTATATTATATTAGAGAATAGACATAATATAAGTTGTAAAATCAAAACGACAAAGCAAATCTAAAATATTATTTGATATTTAAAAAAAGAATTGCCACACTTTTTCTGTGTGTATGTATATTCATCATGGATTTTTAGGTCTTATATGTCTTTGGCTGCTTTTAAAATAAAATTGAGAACACTTATAAAAACTCTATCATAAAATATTTGAAATGTTGTAATATTAATCTCTTTTATTCCACTTCCCTATTTTATCATATTTTTTTTAGATTTTGTGGGAATTAAATATCTTAATGTGTTTTATTGATAGTGGTTGCAAGCATATAAGTATGTACATTCTTTGTTTGAATATAGATAACTGTATATAAGTGACTGATAAATATTTTTTTAAATCTATCTCTGCCTTCATCTTTTAAAACTGTAATTTATCTCATTAGATGCATTGTTTAGCTTAACTGAACAAATTTATTAAGTATCAGTGGTACAAGTAGGCTGTTAGAAAATGGGCAATTATGTTTTTTTTTTCTTTAATTATTTCAGACTTTTGAACAATTTGAATATCAGGGATGCGACAACTGTGATGAATTTCTGCGTATGAAAAATAATAAGGACAATGTATATGATTGCACAAGTAATAATTTTGATGGGTAAGCTATTGAGTATTTTCTAACTTGTGAGTAGTTTGAAAAATATGATATATAATTTGTGACACTTAAGATTTCATTATCTTTTACAATATGTATACTTTAATAAAAGAACTTATTTAGAAATATAATCTAAAAGTAATTAAAAAGTTATCTGTAGCAATAATTTTTTATATATATATATATCATAGGAGGCAAATAAACAGGTGGGTCACCTGATATTAAGTGATCACCACTGCCCGTAGAAATTAGCAACACCATGGGAGTCACAAGTGCAGACTGTGGAGGAGGCATAGGGGAAAAGGAGGGTAGTGGTAGGGGAGGGCAGAGGGAGGGAGGTGATTCTCCAGCACTCTCACTGACCAAATGAAATGCATCAATGGAAGCACTGTTACTACACATCGGTTTTCTGTGAGAGGAGTGGTTAGTCCACGGACGAGCCGACCCATTCATGTTAAAACCAGTAATAGCTTCAGTGTGGCTCTACCACTTACTAATGAAACTTTCTATGGCCTTACAGCCTTCCCTTCTCCACTTTTGGCACCCTGGGACAAATCTCAGGCCTCCCATTTGTGTGTCAAGTATTTTTATCAAAGATAACTCATATATTATATTTAAGTAGACCTTAATATTATTGTTTTTTAGGATAGTTAATATACAAAGCCCTAGTATTAAAGCTATTTATGTATCTAAAGAAGATATTTATTGAATGTTTGTGTTGTTATATAATTGTTATTAATTCATAACTTACAGAATGATTGCAGTCATGAGCCCTGAAGACAGTTGGGTTTGTAAATGGCAACGTATAAGTAAGTTATTCAACCACATAATTTTTGTCAGCCAATTCAAATACTTGTCTAGATTCTTTAAGAACTTTACATTTACAGACACCAAATTCATAGCCAACTTTATCACCTTTTAGGTCATTTTTTTTATGTCACAGTAGACAAATGAAAAGACGGGTCACCTGATGTTAAGTGATCACCGTGACCCATAGACATTTGCAACACCAGTGGAGTTGCAAGTGTGTTGCCAGCCTGTATTTGAGAAGGAGAAAGAGGTTCTCACAAACCTAACGAAACTCAACAATGCAAGCAGTTACTTCATATCAGTTTTATGTGAGAGGGTGTTGTTACCCCGGGTGAGCCGACCCATTCATACTGAAACCAGTAATAGCTTCAGTGTGGCTCTACCACATACAAATGTCATATATATAGACAGGTCAAACATAGTGAGCTACCTGAGATATCATAGTTTCGCAAGTTGTCGCCATTATTCTTACAATTAAGTTATGTGTCTACTCAAGTTATTTAGCAGAGATTGAAATATGTTGAAATTTAAACAATTTAAAACAAACAAGTATGTGAATCTGTTTAGAAGGAAATCTTGAAACTAAACTTTTAATTTTAAATTTAGTTTCTGATAATTAGGTATAAGTGGATGGTGACAGATTTTTGACTTGAGGGTTATAGTTGACCAGATAAACTTTGAAAAGACCACTTTATTATCGTTTCTTTACACTGTTTCTTTTTATTGAAGACTCTGCTTTACTGCAGGCTTATGGTGATTAGGCATGATATTTAACCTACTACACCTAAGCTGTCATGTCTTTAATCAATAATTACTTTTTACAGGTAGATTTTGTAAAGGAGTATATGCAATATCTGTGTCTGGTAGATTACCAGCAGGAGTCATAAGAGAAATGAAAAGTCGAGGTTATGTGTATCGGCCCAGAGACACTAGTCAGCGATAAAGGATACCTGAATTAGTTAATAAAGAAATTATTATTATAATATTTTTTTCTCTTTTCAAAACTTTTCCTTACATTATTCCACACATTAATCCAATTTTTTTGATTCAGATATTATTTTCACTCACAGTTAAAAACATTGCAAATAGCGGAGTTTGTATTGATCTTCAAGCTAAGATAATATAAAAACTATCCTTAACTAACAAACCCAAACTTATACTATGTTGTTACAAAAAAGTTAAATACATATTAAAATACTTGCTTTAAAAAGGTTACGTTTTAAATGCACTGCGTTCACTGAATGTTTGCCATCTTGGTCTTTTGTCTCGCTTTGGTTTGGGTATGTTAGACTTGCGAAAAAAGGATAACGCTAACTTGCGTCGGGCGAGCGCACCGCATTTAAAACATGAACTTTTTTAAAGCAAGTATTTTACTTTTTTGTAATAACACCGTATACGTTTGGGTTTGTTAGTGTAAGGATAAGGATGTGAAAAAAATGTACAGTATGATAAGTCACACTTAAGGTTCAACCATTTTGACATAATTATTTATTTTAAATGTATACAAAACCAAGAATATCTATATGTTTATAACTACTTAATACCCATCATATAATCTCACGGAGCTGTGCCTACTGTCAAGTAGGACTGTTGATATTTTTAAAAATATCGTATTTTCGATATATCGATATTTATGAAAATATCAATATCGGACTTCGATATATTGGAAAAAAATATCGATATATCGAATTTGTTAAAAAAAATGTAAATAAGCTTAATATTGGTTTAAAATTTTTAATCCGGTATTTTTGTACAATTTATACCATAAATGTTTTAAAATATAACGGTATCGTTCTAAGGGCCACTTGCACAAACGTAATTCAATCTAAATAAGATAATTATGTGTACCAATATTTTTCAGTCCATCAGTTACCAAATTTTTTAAGTAGTGGTAGTCTACTAGTTTCACTAGTGGAATAACATTTCGATGTCTGCGGGTTTGAAATCCGTCGTGTAATAACGAATTTTACAAAATTCACGCACATTTACTCATTTAATTTGGAAAAGTATCGTCTGATGGTGAAAGAAAACCCCGTGAGAAAATATAAGCCTGAGAAATGTTCTTGTAGTATTACTATATGTGGGAAACATACTATTGGGAATTTGAAAAGAAAAAAAAAAATTATATATTTTAAAACTTAATTATTAATTTTATTGATATGTAATTTGAAAAATGAAAAAATATTTTTTTTTCAATTAATTATAAGCGATTAAAAATTAAAAAAAAGTCACGTGACTGTGAACGCACCACGATTGGCCACCATACTTGTGACGTCATAATGTTATAGCAATTCCATAACAGTGCAGCGTTTACAGCCTTTATACGTAACTCGACAAAAACATTGTAAATTTACTATTAAAAAACGATTTGTTAAAGTGAATTTCGTTCAGCTATGTGTGATACAGGATTTATAAAAGCAAGTTCTGATAATATTCCTGATGTTGACATATTTATGATCATCAATTTTTTTAAAAATGACCTACGGTTTATAATAAAATATCCTGAATTATTTGTTGTCTTCGTCTTTTTTCTGCAGCTGGTCTAAGAATCATTGAAGTCCCCTTTCGTTTACGATTCGGTAGACATTCGAACTTGTGTGGCACTACATCAATTTTAATTTTGGCTTTACCTCCCATTGTTGTGTAATATATATAATTTTGCATATCATCCTTTAGCTGGAAAATAACAAATCATAAGTATTATTAAAATGCCTTTATAATAAGGAAATAAAACTACAAAATTTACTTTACAAATATTAATATAGTTCAATGCGTAACCTAAAAGGTTATAACATTATAAAAATATAAAACTGAATTCTAGTTATCAGATAACGATTTATGAATTTATTTCAGTTTAAATAATCAGTATAAAAATTTTTTAAGCTGTGATTTTAAAGGTTATGATTTGAAGCCTAGTCAAAAGACTTAACTGACTGAACTTTAGTTTTTTACTTTAAACACTTACATGAAAAAAACTAATGACAATATGAATATGAAATACTTACATCAAAGTGATCTTCACAACAAAAAAGTTCGATTTTGTTTTAGGATTATCTCGGAGGACTGCTTGAAACCATTTTTTTCGACGTTTCTCGTCTTGAGGAACCTTCAAAAACATTTTTTCCGGAGTTGTCTTTGTAGTATTTGTGCATAATGGTACAAAACAAGAGCGGTAACTTTTGAGATTTGACATTGTTACATATTTTTGAGTATTTAACAATGACAGAATAAAATAAATCAAAGCTCAAAGCACTATACTTATTATCTCTGTATACTACTACGAGTGAAAACTAACATTATGACGTCACACGCGCTCGGATTTGTTCGGGAGGTGTCGGCGCGTCTTCGGTACTAGATTCAAAAATAAATTTTTATTTTGATATAACTTTTTAATTATTGCAAAAAAAAAGAAATAAAAATTGTTTTGTTATAAAACTTATATATGATCTTTCAATTTTTCAAAAAAAAAAAAAAAAAATTCAAAAACCCAATTGCGTCTCTCAGAGTTTGAAATCTCCAATACATCGTGTGCCGGTGTGGTGATGTGTCCATACCTTCTTTCGGGAAGAGGCTTATGACCGTGCAGTGGCTCTTTTACAGGCTGGTGGTAATGAATATTTTTCAGTAAGAAATTTTTAAAATACTTTAATTTATTTCATATGTTAAGCTTTTTCAGTAGGTACTTCGATTACTATAACCAGCCTGCTTCAAATTAATTAATCCAAACGCGGCAGCGTCGATAATTACGGAAGGAATAAGATGCACGTAATGGAGAAAGATGTTTAGGGTATCATGCGATCCACGAATGCTCTTGAAACTCACGGGGTAGGTGTATAAAACTATTATAAGACACAGTCATACTGCATTCATCTGAGTGCTAGGTTACAAAAGAAACGGATGAGAAAAAAGTGTACGCGGCAGAGCTGTGATTGTTAAGATGTATGGTATAACTAGAAATGATAGAATAAAAATGTAGCAGATTAAGTTTAAAAACATCAACAAACCAGTGAGAGAGAAGTTGACAAATAATAGGTTAACATGATACAGGTATGTCATAAAGAGAGATGAAAGACTTATAACTAGTATAGTTTTAAGTATGAAGGTAAACAGATATAAAAGTAGAGGAAATCGAATAAGGTATGGATAAAGTGTGTAAAAATAACATATGAAATAGGTGTGAATTCCGAGATTATATCTAACAGAGAAGAGTGCAAAAGAAAAATATAATGTGTCGATTTAACCTAGGTGGAATAATGCTAAGAAAATGATGATGAATAAAAAAAATATCGACTGCCGATATCCAAATTATAATATCAAAACATCGATATATCGCCCAAAAAATATTACTAAAAAATATCGATATTTTATAATAAAAATATCGATATTTTATCAACAGTCCTAGTGTCAAACGTTACAATTTCAAATTGTTTAAATTTGAAGAATGAGTTAATGAGTACCATTCGAAAAACATTCTTAAATTATTTTTAATTCCATAAACGGTAATAAATAAAACGAGATAATCTATTTCAAATAGGTTTTTGTATATGATCATCAATTTCTAAATATACAAAATCAAAAATGCACTAAACTAATCTATAACACTTCATAAAACACATAACTGAAAAACTCAATTTTCCGATAATAAATATATGGAGGAGTTGTTGAGGCGTGTATGCTTGGTTGGTACGTTTCAACAACTCGTACATATATGAATAGTTAGCTAGGTTGGCTAAGATAGGTCGCAATTTTGCATGCAACAGCCAAGCCGAGGCGTGCGTGCACCCTTGAGCTGGTTGCCAAAATAAAATCGCCCGAGTGCCTTAAGCGCTCGCCTTAATAGTCCAGTGAAGCTGTTAAGACCTTACTGAGCCAATAGCGTAGTTATTTCGAAAAAAAAACATATTGTACACTCATAATTTCCAGGTATACTGAAGAAATTATTATAATATGGTAAGCTAATAATAAATGTATGAATACTTCAGAATTTTCTTAGTATACAGATAATATTTCTGATACATATTGAAAATAATTTTGTATTTACTGTATATTTTTACTATATCTGCTTCTAGCCAGTTCACACAGAATAAAATAATTATGATTATTCATATGTAATTTTATTACACTGTAAAAAAGTTATATTTGTAATACACCACTAAAAACAAATTGAAAATATTAATACTTAAAAATTATAATATTGTAGTCAGTTCGCGACAGTCATAAGCATTCGGTTCAAGAGAGCTTAACCACAGACAAAGAACACTCTGTATCTACATGACATTGGCGGAATTGTGTATTGCTTACACACAGCGCCATAAAGAAGGCGCTTAATGATTAATTTGTGTTCTGTTCTCTTCAGGTACATGTTAATTGCAGCACATGTGTATGTTATACCACATTTCAGTTTTTCATAATCTATTTCACTTTATTCTAACATTTATTTCTTCTGATTCAACTTTGGAACTACATTCATGATTTGTTAAACTAATCCCTTTAAGGGTTTTTGAACAAATCACAGAGCTAAGCATACAAATGAAACTGTTCTGTCAACTACTGCTTCCCTGTGGAGGAACCTTGAACTCATTTTCTGTACCCAAAATATCTTTGTCAACTTCCTTGAAGTCAATATTTTGTTGCTTCATTGCATTCTGAAAATATTTGAGAGATATTATTAATTACAGTATAACAAACATTTTAAACATTGCAGCCTCTAAAACATGCATTCTGGAAAAATTAAAATCAGTAATTGTACAAAGTTTCTACTTAACAGGACAGATACTTCATGAAATTCATTGTTTTTTTTATTATTATTGTGCTTACTTGCAGCTATCTTGATTTCTATTTCCTAAACTAAGGCTTATGTTCTATTTTTAACCAATGTCTAAAAAGGAGGAGGTTCTATGTTCGGGTGTATGTTTTTTTTTTTATGTATGTTAATCGATATCTCCGTCAATTGTGAACCGATTTTGATGATTCTTTCTATGTTTGATATAAATTTGAACAAAATATTCAACCCCTAAGGGGGTGAAATGTCGTTTATTTGATTTTCACCCAGTTCGTATCTACGTACTTTCGTGTACTTGAAACCGATTTCAACAATTTTATTTGAATTATCAATACATGGGAATGGAGTTCTTCAAATAAAAAAAATCCAACCATAAGGGTTGAAAATAAAGCTTATATGAATAAATGAACTTTCCCGTAAGATAATTTTAATGATAACTTGGAACAACCTGTTGTAGTGATAAGAATATCATTTAATCAATCTTGATTTGATCATGAAAATGGACAAATTGGAATGGAACTCCTCAACAGCTTACAGCAGCTATCTTGTGTTTGGGTACATATGACTTGTTTTGACGAGGAATTACATGTGGGGTTATGACTATTGAGGCAATTTCCGTGAAGCGGACATTAGGAAAGATGAGGTTCTGAAATTCGTTCACAATCAACCTAATTTGATCAGTTGGATCTAGTACGGTGTAATGTCATGTTTGTTTGTCAAGTTATGAACTTCTAAAGAACAATTACTTCTGTATCAAATTAAATCAAAGTCATGTACTAGATAAATATCTAGAAAAATGGTGGTAAGCCACTTTATATTTCTCACTAAGCCTTCCTTATTGTATAGTTAATTAAAACCATATAAAATATATTTATATACACTAAAAATGGAAAAATAAAAATTTTTACAAAAAAAATTGAACCGACTTCGATATCAAAAACTTATAAAGTACTGAAAAGTGAAAAATAAATATATTATTAAATTAACCAAATTAAATAAAATATATGATTATTTTCGCTACCTAGAGATATATTGGAAGTCGATGCCAACCACAATTTCAAATTTGTTGCAGGTAGAAAAGTATATTACATTATACAAACATCACGGGACGTTGGAGTGGACTTAAATTTTGTACCTATATAGATATGATTTTCGGTTGGCACCGACTTCCAATATATCTCTAGGAAGCGAAAATAATCATATATTTTATTTAATTTGGTTAATTTAATAATATATTTATTTTTCACTTTTCAGTACTTTATAAGTTTTTGATATCGAAGTCGGTTCAATTTTTTTTTGTAAAAATTTTTATGAACTGTATTTTTTTAATCCTATTCAATCTAACACACATAATACCCATGTTGATCAGTGTTTTAGGAACTGTATTTAGTACTATGAAATATCTAGTATAATATCTAGACTGGCTAATATTTATATGTATATCAGGTTTAAGACATTACATAAATCACTTTTAGGGTTATGAATCTAATGTAGAGTTTTTGGCGAGATCTTGGAATGCCATGTAGTGGTCTTTATATTTTATCCATAATCTTATGTTATTTAGCTCTATATTGTGTAATATTGGTGGTGCTTTATATAATATAGTTTGGTTATTATGCACTAGAGTATCGGAAATAATACCACGGAGCATGGAATCTAATGTAGATAACATTATATAAGCAATTTTTGTGCAAAATTGATTGCTTATACATAATTTATGTTGGCATGAGATAGTACATACTGGGTACATAATACATATATAGCTAAGCAGTATTCTACAACAAATATATCAAAAGATTAGTAGCCATGTTAAATAACAAACCTTAACGCATTCCTGATAGATTTTAAATATATCAGCACACATAGAATCATCATGATCGCCTTTCAAAAACTTTTCTGAAAACCAGGAGTTAAAGCAATCATCATATTTTTTCTTTAATTCTGTACACTCCTCTCCGATACTGTTCATATTATTGACTTTAATATTGGATGTAATATTTAAAATCACTAATAATTATATATTATCAATAACCTAAAATCATAGTAGATAACACAGACTATTAGTCACAGATAGAGATGTGTAACACTGCGCTGCGCCGCGCAACTGCGCCAACTCAGTTCACTGCGCTGGATGTGTCAACTCACTTTTTCAAAATGAGTTGGCGCACAGCGCAGGGCCGCGAAATTCGAATATAATTTTTATAAACAGCGACTCAGTGAAATGTAAAGAATCTTTATCTTCAAGATTTGAATATAATTTTTCTTCTCGATCTTTAATGTATGGCACCGTGTGTAAATAATACACAATTCCACCTATGTCTTGTAAACACAGAATGAGCGTTGCTGTAGCAGATAATGTCATAAACGAGGGAGGTTGATTAAAAATGAAATTCGAAAACAAAGATATTTAATTTGTGTTCAGACCGAGTTATTGTCTGTTTCTCATAAATATACAAATAGCCAACTTGAAATACATATCGATTAAAAAATAGACAATCTGATTAAAGTTTTAATAAATAATGACAAGACATGTAAGATAAAAGGGTTATTATTCACTAAAGACACGTAAGGTTAGTAGGACGGAGAATATAAAGAAGGAAGACATCAAAAAGAAATAATCTGTTTCTCGAACATGATCTGGAGAATCGTCGCCTAGGCCCTATTCGCAGAGAGAATGGTCTCTAATTTTTAATTTAACAAATGCACTGGTGTACAAGTATGACCTAGACAAAGACAACAGATCAAGGAAGTAGCGGCCTTACTTTGACATGGGCACTTAAAAAATCATGGGTTTTTGGGGAACTTTATTTTGGATAGAATCGTAAAATTTGTCCTTATATTTTCTGGAAATATTGCAATACTTCTAATAATCTAGATCTAGCTAGAGAACATCGATATTTTGTATATTGTCTATAATAATTCAAGGAACCAGATTGGACTGCATTCTTTGCGCAAGAATCCACTGATTCGTTCCCAGAGATACCATGGCATGGCATGGAATCCATGAAGTGTTTTGGACATAATATTTTATTTTGACAGGGTCCAAGTTGACAAATGTGTGTAAAACAAATGATGGAATATGATTAGTACGGTAAAGCTGTGAAGACCTATCAGGCCAATAGTGTAGTCAGTTTGAAAAAAAAAGAATATGTTTACGTTCGGAAATCAAAACGAATGAACTATAATCAATTCTGTGGGGACTAGTTGAAAGAAAAACATGGTTGATTTATTTTAATTTGTTATTGTGTTTACTGTACAAAAGTGTTGTTATTTTGTGTTTTAAAGTGAAGTGAAGTAACAAACACAAAAATTCATTGAAATACATCATTTATGGGTATGCCATACACACAATATTTGAATGAACACAGTCAATCATCACCGATATTATTCATTCTTTTACTCACTAGATAAGCGAACAATGAGCCAACGCAGTTTGTGCTAAGTACCTGTGAAGACGGCGTGCAGATGGCACGCATTGCGTTGGTTATTCGGCTTGTTTTCTTTTTATTGTTATTTCGTCATGGCGCAATTTTGAGTTAGCGCAATGAGCCGGCTCAGTTCACTGCGCTTGAGTTACTGAGTTAGCGCAAAGATTTTTACTGAGTTACCCATGTCTAGTCACAGAGTACCTTAATACTAGGACTGTCGATATAATATCGATATATCGAAATATCGATATTTTTATCTTAAAATATCGATATTTTTTAGTAATATTTTTTGGGCGATATATCGATATTTTGATATTATAATTTGGATATCGGCGGTCGATATTTTTTTTATTCATAATAATTTTCTTAGCTTTATTCCACCTAGGTTGAATCGATACATTATGTTTTTCTTTTCCAGTCTCCTCAGTCAAATATAATCTAGGAATTCACACGTATTACATATGTTATTTTTACATACTTTATCCATACTTTTTTCGGTTTCCTCTACTTTTATATCTATTCACTTTCATACTTATAAATATTCTAGTTATAAGTCTTTCATCTCTCTTTATGACATGCCTGTATCATGCTAACCATTATTTCTCAACTTCTCAGTCCCTGGTGATGTTTTCAAACTTTATCTGATACGTTTTTATTCTATCACTTCTAGTTACATCATACATCTTATCAATCGCAGCTCTGCCGCGTACAGTTTTTTCCCATCCGTTTCTTTTGTAACATAACCATTTTGTACGCCTGCCCCGTGAGTTACAAGGGCATTCGTGGATCGCATAACCTGAACATCTTTCTCCATTTCGTGCATCCTGCATTTATCCTATTCCATCCGTTATTGTCTACGCTGCCACGTTTTGGATTAATGAATATGAAGCATTCTAATAGTAATCGTAGTACCTAGTGAAACAGCTGAACATATGAAGTAAATAGTATTTAAAAAATCTCTTGGTGAAAAATATTCATTACCATCAGCCTGTAAGAGAGCCACTGCACGGCTATAGACCTTCTCCTGAAAGAAGGTATGGACATAATCACCACACTAGCCCATGGCGTATTGGCAATTTCAAACTCTGAGAAAACCACAATTGTACGTTTTCTCACATATAGTAATACTACCAGTACATTTCTCAGGCTCAGGTTTTCTCACGGGGTTTTCCTTGACCGTCAGACGATACTGTTACTAATTTAAATTAGTAAGTGTACGCGAATTTTGTAAAATTCATTATTACACACCGGGGTTCGAACCAGCAGACATCGAAATGTTATTCTACTAGTGAAACTAGTAGACTACCACTATTTTAAATACTTGGTATTGATGGACTGAAAAATATTGGTACACATAATCTTATTTAGATAAAACAATAATGATGATGATTATCACTACGATTGAATGACGTTTGTGCAAGTGGCTCTTAGAACTGTATTGTTATATTTTAAAACATATATGGTATAAACTGTACAAATATACTGGATTAAAAACTGTAGATCAATGTTAAGCTGAATTACATTTTTTTAACATAGCCGATATATCGAAATATCGATATTTTTTTCCAATATATCGAGTTCCGATATTGATATTTTCATAAATATAGATATATCGAAAATCCGATATTTTTAAAAATATCAACAGTACTACTTAATACCTTATATAAGGTTAAAGGTAGTACTTTAGTAGATAACGAATCGCGATTAGCGATGTCCGAGCTAGGGATGCGACTTCAAATCGAAAAAATAATTTTTAGACAAAGAAAAATAGATTCACTAATAAATATCAGGTCATTCAGTAATCCATCTAGCACTAAGAAATTGTGATTTGATCTTTTTTATTTAGATAATAATAAAACCATAAAATAATCTGAAAGTAATTATACGTAATCAAGTTTCTAATTTCATTATGCATGATACCCTTAACTAATTGATGGTTAGTTTTCCTGCAGGCTAGCTAATAATTTTGAATATAGATTCACTTTTTTAAAGTAAAACTTCTTTAGACGCAACTAAGAGATAACTGAACGACAATGCAACGGAAGTTCGTTACAGCAATATGAAGTCACGTTTCTTTATAATCAGGTTTCCAAATAATTTAAATTTTGTTAATAAACAATTTATAAAGAAAACAATCAATTTTTTTTTTAAGAAAAAAATGATTGATAATACAGATTATACAATAAAATTAATTATGTATATGAAGGCGCGTGACCGTGCTGCCATTTGGTTTCATTGTAAGTAACAAATTGAATCAAAGCTGTTTAAAATTATGTAACAAATGATCTGTAGAGCTATCTTCTATCAGCTAGTTCGGAACTTAAATAACACAGGAAATATTATTAGCAATTCTTTATTATAAGTAAACAACACATAGAAAATTACTAAAAAAAATCAAATTGAATAGCAATAAAATCATACAATTAAAAAAGTTTTACTTCAATCGCGTGGGACAGTTACACGGGCGCCTAATTTAAATTATCTTTACGTTTCTACTTTAGGCTTACCAAACCACTTTTGTTAAATAAGGAAAAATATAAATATTCACAAATATCAAAAACATTCAAAACTCCATCAATATGTACTACGTACTTGTCTATTTCACAACACTCAAAAGTTTACTGTAGACATTCCGTTTGGTACCTAATATGAAATCAATAATTATTTCCATGATATTAAATTTGATTTCACACTCTACACCGTAGCAAGGTATGATACTAGTTTTGTATATATCATGATAATTTAAAATATTCAATGTTTCATTTAAGTTATGGGAAAGATAACAGTCCGACGATTTATAATCGTATTGACTTTTACTACCGTGTTTATGTACAATAACTATGATTTGTATTTCAAATTTTATTTTATACTAGCTGACCCGTGCAACTTCGTTTGCACCAAATTGGTTATCACGCGAAAAAATTGTTTCTTTTTTTATCGTAGCACGGCAAAATGCCTGCACTATGCCTGATGGTAAGCACAGTACAATCCAAAAACAATAGCGACCACCGAGTGACACACTATCCATCGCTGGTCGCCACTATCATGCCGGCCTACAAAAAGCTGGATATGCACAGGCTGATCCCGAAACGCGACGTGCAAAAGCGAATCACTATTACGGATTTTTTCGTCATGAACATGGTGGTTGTGACCCAGTCAGGCTGTAAAGCCCTACTACCCCACAAATAAAACTGATACCCGATTGCAGCCACAACTACCGTTTCCAATTGTGAATCTAAACTATCCACGGATTCACTTAAACATATACCCAGATTACATGTATTCATTTTTTAAATAAACCTAGTACCCATTCGTAGCGTCATCTACCAGGATCAATTAAAATAAAAACTAACCTACATAAAACTGAATAAACATCTCTACCACTTACTTTATCATAACTATCTTCGACTTGTATTAAAACCTTTTTATACTCCATTGTATTAAAGAAAAATATATGAACACCGTATCGAAGCGTCAAACATCCCGCCGAAAACGTCAAATGTCACTTGCTTCAAACTATTGTCTAAGAGTTATAAACTGTTTCAAAAACGTATTTGAAATATATTTCCAATATATTTTTATAAATAATCTCTGTACCACTCACAACATAGTACCTATCACCTTCATACCAAGCAAGTTTTATACATCAGGTTCAATCCCTCGGTAAGGATGCCTTGCGTGCGTTGCTTGCGCGATACGGTGACACACAAATATACATCACTGCTACAACACTACACGATCACCCCCACACACGTGAAACACATGAAACACTGAATGATGATGAATGAAACATGTTACACATAAAAGTGGAAGGGTTTACTTTTTTCCTTATCGAACTAAAAAACTCTCAATTTTCCGATAATAAATATATGCAGGAGTTGTTGAGGCGTGTATGCTTGGTATACATATACGTTTCAACAACTCATACATATATGAATAGTTAGCTAGATTAGTTAAGATAGATCGCGATTTTGCATGCAACAGGCAACAGCCAAGCCGAGGTGTGCCGTGTACCCTTGAACTGGTTGCCTAAATAAAATCGGCTGAGTGCCTTAAGCGCTCGTCTTAGTAGTCCGGTAACTTATATACGTATATAAGTTATTGAAACATGCATGTGTACCAAGCATGCGTGCCTCAACAACTTCTATATGTATTTTGTGTAGGAAAAAATCCTCTAAACTATGTAGGATAGGATAACGAAAAATAAGGGTAGAACTCTTGTGTCACTGTATCGCGTGAGCAGCGTACTCAAGGGCTCCACGCCCAGGGAACAGATCTAGGCTTGAGCCGTTGCTGAGAAGAGCCTAATTTGGTGTACGGGAGCGAAATTTAGTCCCAGACCACGGCGGCGTGATCTGCGGTTATGCGGGCGTGGGTGAGAACACGCTCTGTTTGAAGAGACAGGCTGGTACTGATCGTTCGCTGACGTGATTGAATCAGGAGGGTCGGTAAAAATGTGTCGCGGTCGTCTTCTATACTGCGCAGCGTTGGGTACGGGTTCATCATTCGCGGCGGATACCACTAACGGGCTGGGATGATTCGCGGCTTTTTCGAAATAACTACCTGTCAGTGATTTTATATACGCTCAGACAGAAAGCATCTCCAGGTCCTGTGGAGATCCTTCTTCCGGACGTACCATGGGGTACCGGTGATTTTACGTAGGGCTCAGTTCTGGAGAACCTGCAACTTTTGAATACGATTTTGCGCATGTGCAAAGACCGAACAACTGTACGTCATAATCGGACGGATGCAAATTTTGTATAAAGTGAGTTTGTCTGGGGGATATTTTACTCTTATGACAAAGCAAATGTTAGAAACGACCTAAGACCATACGGCTTTGTTTCGCACTCTTTCTGTGTGTGAATCGAAATTTAAGTGTTTATCTAAAGTAACACCAAAATATTTCACCTCGCCGGCCCAAGGTATTTCGGCTTTGTATAGCCTGATGGTCGACGACACATATACGTTTACGTTTATCGTTGTATATGGTGGTCAATAATGTTTAATAAAATGAAATTTGTTCTTTGCTATGAAAAAAAATAATTGATTTGAAATTTATTATTGGAATGAAGTTCCTTACGGCAGGCTTGGAGGAGATAGGGATTTTGCTGCGCGACCGAACTGAAAAAAATGTGATAGTAAAACTGTAACGAAAAGTGCATGGAATAAAACAGTTAAATAAGACGTGCGCAGGCGCGACTGTCGTATACATAAGCGAGTAGTGTATAATATCTTTTTCTTTCTCCTTTTTTGTAATTATTTCTATTTCTATGTAATTTTATGTTGTCAAACAAAAATAAAGAGACATATTTTGTTATTTTAATTGATAATTTGAATTACGATTACATAAAATTGAGCACGATTTTTTTTCCAAATAGTGTCGATTCTACATTAGCCGAAAGAACTCCGTTCCTACCTGGTGTCCCACGACACCACATTCTTTTTTTTATTTATAAAATATATCAGCGGGTATATATATGATTGTTTATAAAAAATGTGTCTGAATGTTTAATTGCGTTTAAAAGTTACTGAAAAAAATGTTCCTAAACTTATTATTGATTAATCATAAATCAAAATGCCTATTAAAAACACAACGTTAACCCGCTACCAAGTGTCCTAAATTCTGTCTATTGATATATTGATAATTTCTGTAGGTGGTAGAGCCACGCTGAAGCTATTACTGGTTTCAGCATGAATGGGTCGGCTCGTTCGGGCTCATACTGCTAGAATACTTATAGAAAACCGACGTCAAATAACAGTGCTTGCATTGAAATGTTTCGTTCGGTCAGTGAGAGTGCCGGAGGTTCCCTTAGACTCCCCCATATACAGGTTGGAAACGCACTTACAAATCCCCTGGTGTTGCTAGTGTCTATAGACGGTGGTGGTCACTAAACATCACGTGACCCACCTGTTCGTTTGCCTCTTATGATATAAAAAAAAATATATTGATGTATTAAAGAACCAGGTATTCTAAAATTCTTGTTCTTTTAACGTTGCCGGCTCTTGTATTAAGGTGTCGCAAAAAAGTCTAGTTACTTTAACTGCAAATTTTTGTTTTTCGTTATTCTGGAGAACTCATTGCGTTTTATGGGACAAAGAGTATCCTGGATGTAGTCTTCTAATATTAGTTATCACCGTGTCAAATTTCGTTAAAATTGGTTCAGTACTTTCAGAGTAATTCGGGTTTATATTCTAGACCTTAATCCTTTATCCTGGAGAACCCTTTGCGTTTTATGAGACAAAAAGTATATTTGATGTAATCTCGTAATATTAGTTATCACTATGTCAAGTTTCATCAAGATTGGTTCAGTACTTTCAGAGTGATGCGTGTGCATAGGGACAGACAGACAGACAGACAGACAGACAGACAGACAAAAATTGTAAAAAGATTATTTTTGGCTTCTATATCGATAACATAGTCTACCCTGATTAAAATTTTCAAAAAATATTTAATGTACAGATTTCGACTTGTTACAGTTTTATTATAGTATAGATTTTCCATGTTATGCTTTTATCAATGTAAATAATTAAAAATGTAGTAGGTGGTAAGCTGAAGCTATTACTGGCTTCAGCATGAATGGGTCGGCTCGACCGGGATAGTACCACCCTCTCACAGGAAACCGACGTGAAATAACAGTGCTTGCATAGTTGTGTTTCGTTCGGTCAGTGAGAGCGCGGGAGAACCACCTGCCCTCCCTTCCTTCTTCCCTTCCTCTTCCCTTACCCCCAACACAGGCTGGCAACGCACCTGCGACTCTCCTGGTGTTAAAAATGTATATGGACGGTGGTGATCACTTAACATCAGATGATCCATCAATTCGTTTGCCTCCTATGATATAAAAAAACTGTATAATTTACCCTGAAACAAATAAAAATTTAACACTGTTTATGTACAATAACAGAACAGTAAACAAGAAATAATATTGTGTAATGGGTTCTTTAGTAAAATGCCACCATATGTTACAAAATATTGAGTCAACTAACACAAGATTATGAATAAAATATGTATGCCACAACATGACAAACTAAAACCCCCAAAAAACTGAAATGAAGTTCATCTATATTTTTAAATCGATATGAGCTCTATAGTATCGATTATTCAAATATGCATATTATAGTGTCTGGATCGATTCGCTGCTTAACATCAATTTATTTAATTGAATTTTCTATATACATAAGGCTCAATCCGTAAATTAATCGATCTGAAATCATCATCCCTAGATTGTGTGAATATTCAATATTGGAGGAGATTAGGGGATATAATATTTGTCCAATAAGACAGGCGAAGGAATTAATCCGTACTGCCAATTCTGAAGTTGTCAATTTATGTGGTTCTTGTATATTCTTTAGGGCGCGTTCCGGTAGAAGCTCACAACACTCACAACGCCCTTTTCGCCGTTCCACTAGACAACCGCGAGCGTTGCGGTCGTGGCGAAAACGTCATTGATGACGTCATAACATACGCTCACGTGAAGCTCACGACGCCCCATGTCTGGACGTGGGTCGACGTGAGCGTTGTCAAAATTGGCGGGATTCTCAATAAAGATGGCGACCGTGAAAATGTCATTACTTGATACGGTATAGGATATTTATATTAAAATAGCTGTTGCCCGCGGCTCCGCACGCGTTTTTTTTTAATATATTAAATAAATGTAAAATGATCACATATCTAGTGTAAATTACAATAATACCCTTTCAAAAATATTTGTAAGTATCACACGCACATCATCTACTGTAACAGGTAACATGTACTTGTACATTATATATGTGAATACGAATAGTGAATCGAATGGGAAGAGATTTATCATCAGCCACATAACTGGAACTTTAAACTGCTATATATGACCCTTAGTGCCTACTTACACTATATAAGGAAGTAATGAAAATATTAAGCTATACATTTTCGAACAATATGTGTTAAATCTTTTATTATATAGATATAATATGTCCATAGTGTCGATATAATTAAGTTATTATCATACCTTGCTATAATTTAAATCACATATAAACATATGACTTTCAATTACAACAGCGATACCCTTGGTGTTACAGTTGTTCATAGGCGACGTTAACCACTTACCGTCAGCCTGTTTGCTGCCTTTTGGTATAAAAAAATCTTGGAGTCCAGTACAGCTCGTGTATGATTACAATGAACAACATATTTCTGATTAATTTCACATGGACGAAGGCACGGATAACAGCTTATCACTACATAGTGTAAGAAAAAGTCCTGTTCCACGTCTGTCTATATGTCTGTTCGCGATAAGATCAAAAACTACAGAACGCATCTTCATGCCGTTTTCACCAACATATAAAATGATTATTGGGCAAGGTATAGGTATAGTTTGTCTTATTATCAGGGCGGGCAACGTCTGCTGAAGCCGCTAGCTTAAAATAAAACAGCTAATTAGTTACTTATTTGTCCGTAAAATTCCCGTTCAAATATTACTTGTAGTCCGGTGAAGCTATTAAGACCTTGCTAGATAAATAGCGTAGTCATTTCTAAGAAAAAAAAACCGTTCAAATAGGTCCAGCCGTTTCGGAGATTACCCGTAACAAATAAAAAAAAACAGACATATCCACAGACTTAAAAAAAATGTTGATATTTGTAGCATCAGGGATATTTTTAATATAAAATACACTCACTTTACTTTTATTATACGTAATATATCACAAATCAAAAATTGGGTACAAAACTAACGTAGAATAAAGTTTTTGAGGAGTTTTTGGCGATATTTTAGTCTGTCATGTAGTGGATTTTATATTTTATTCATAATCTTGTCTTACTTATCTGTATATTGTGTTAAATTGGTAGAGTTTTATGTAATATGGTTCGTTTATTGTGCATAAATGAAATGAAAGATAAATAATACCGCGAAGCATGAATTCTGTTGTCTTGAAAATTAAGAAGATAACAATTTACGAAATATTACATAGAGGATTTGGCGCTTATACATATTATGTAAAGCATTATCTTGGATATAGAAAAAAACTACCTATATTAACTACTTCAGAATTGGCAGTATGGATTAATTCCTTTGACTATCTTATTGGATGAATATTATTACTACTAAACTTTTTGAATAGCGACACAAAATAAACTTTAGAAATGTTTGCGATATAAACGTACCACGTATAATTAAAAATTTGAAACAAAAATAACGTAGAATTAACTGTTTTAATAGGAACACAAAATAAACCATGAAAATATTTGCGAGAGATTGTTATCGCGTTACCATGGCAACGCATATAGTACTGACATTAACACGCATCGAAAGCTTCCAAAATAGCCCGATTTTGAGACATTCTTCATTAGTGCTCAGCTCCTATCGGTTTAAACGTTATGATATGTAGCCTATAGCCATCCTCGATAAATGAACTATCTAACACTAAAAGAAACTTTCAAATCAGATCTGTAGTTCTTGAGATAATCGCGTTCAACCAAACAAACAAACAAACTCTTTAGCTTTATATATTAGTATAGATAACATATTGTATTGAAATATGAAATGAAATACGTTAATAAAGTTTTGATAATTTTACTTCTTTTGAAAAATGTTGTGAATTTTAAAATTCAATTTAAAAATTAATTTATTATCATTTCATGGTAATTTAATATTCTTCATTTAACCAATAAGGTCATTTTCTATGTTGTTATGATAACTAAAATAAAAAAATTGAAATATACATTGTTTCTTTAATATACTTAAATTAATTTAATAATTATATGAATTTACTGTTAAAATGTAACTTAACCTCTCAAAGCTTTTGTTTTGTTTTTTCAAGATCGCTATTTTTATTATTTATCTGAACGCTCAAAACGCCCACAAATGCGTTCCACTAGCTCTTACGATCGTAACGCTCGCAAGCTAGTGGAACGGGAAAACTCGCGGTCGTGAGCGTGAGCGTTGTGAGCGTTTAGTGGAACGTAGTCTTAGTGAGTTTTATTCTATGTTCAAGTTAATACACGTCAAATCTTCTATACAATTTAACATAAAATTTAACCATCTTTTTTATCTTAATTTTCAAGTTGTTTCTTTTGCAAATTCTGAAGTTGACAATACGAATATTTCTTATGTGTTCTTTAGTCTTTTTCCTTCTATGTCCAAGTTAAGGTAAAGGCATAAGCACCAAATCTTCTATATAATATTTCAGACATTTTTTATCTTCTTAATCTTCGAATAATCATTAAAAAAATGTTCTGATATCTCAAGCATTGAGTTGATAAAGTCAAAATTATCAGGATAAGTCAGGAGATCGATATTCAAGTAGTGTCGTGCAGTTATTTCAACATTATAACAAGATGGTGGTTCTCTTGTTACAACTTTTCAAGGAGTTTTTATGGCATCTCAGAATTTCATGCTCCATGCTATTATTTTCCATTCACTTTACTTATCCACAATAAACTAACTATATTACGTCAAACACCACGAAATTTACAAAATATATAGTCAAATAACACAAGATTATAAATAAAATATAAAATCCACTATATGACAGACTAAAATCCCGCCAAAAACTCTTCCTTATTCTTATTATACTTTTTTGCGTAATATCCTTTATTCTTAATAGTCTGTGGGGGTTTTCTTTCTGGGTGGTGGGAGCACTAGGACTGTTGATATTTTTAAAAATATCGGATTTTCGATATATCGATATTTATGAAAATATCAATATCGGACCTCGATATGATGATGATGATGATGATTTGGTCCGACCGGTTTCGGCCATGGCGACCACTTTGACCCCTAAACTTATAAGCGGCGCTGGTGTGCTCGAAGATGGCTTATGTAGCCTATCTTCGTGGCGAAACTTCGTGAACATTGAGGACACGTAAGTACGCCGTTCTCAAAATGATATGTTATGGCAGCAGGAGGGCGAGCCTTTAACTGGTCGCGTTTGGTATCAAGGTCAGCTTTACGCTGAGCCTCGAACTCGCGTACTTGGCTGTTTACCATCCTGCGCCATTCTGGCCGTTGTGCTGCCAAACTTTCCCAACAAGAGGGCTCTATATTGCATCTCTTCATATGACGCTTTTGGACATCCTTGTACCGGAGGAGGGGACCACCGGGATTCCGCTTGCCCTCCACCAGTTCAGAATAGAAGATGCGCTTCGCCACTCTCTGCTCCGTCATACGAGATACATGACCGCACCACCGAAGCTGTCGACGCATTAAATAAGCTTCAATGCCACCAACATTGGCTCGTCGCAAAACTTCAGTATTTCGCACTTTGTCGGACCATCTGATCTTCATGATGGTACGAAGGCATTTAAGGTGGAAGCGATCCAGAGTGCGAATGTGGCGGCGGTATACACACCACGTCTCAGAGGAATATAGGAGGTTTGGCAGCACGATTGCCATGTAAACAGATATTTTCGTGGCTAGCTTAAGATCATGCGAGCAGAAGACCTTGGAACATAGCTTACCAAATGCCACAGCTGCAGCACCCACCCTGCTATTGATCTCAGCATCAAGGTCACACTTAGATGTTACAGTGTTCCCCAGATAGCGAAATTTATCCACCTGCTTCAGGACATCCTCACCAAGTTTTATGGTCAGTGTCTCGTGACCGTGTATGTCCAGGGACATCACCTCCGTCTTATTGACACTGATCTTCAGGCCAAACTTACGACAGGCTTGGTGGAATGCGGACATCAGCTGCTGCAGGCCGTCTGGGGATTCTGCTACGAAGCACAAGTCATCAGCATACATGATCTCAGTGATCAAGGCGTATGAGACTTTAGTGCGAGCCTTAAGTCTAGCCCAGTTGAAAAGACTGCCGTCTGTGCGGAAGCGGATGCGAACTCCTTGAGAAACAGTTTCTAAGACTTCTCTTACTACTACCGCAAAGTATAAGGCGAACAGAGTAGGTGCTAAGACGCATCCTTGCTTCACCCCACAGGTAACGGGGAAGAAGTCTGTCTGTTCACCGTCTACGGCAATGCAGCATTGCATGTTATCATGCAGGAGTCTGAGAAGTCTCACAAACTTTTCTGTGCACCCGAGCTTACCTAGCACCAACCATAGAGCTTCCCGAGGCACGCTATCGAAAGCCTTCTCCAGGTCAACAAAGCAAAGGTACAGCTGACGATCCTGTTCTCTGCTCTTTTCTTGCAGTTGACGCACAGAGAATATAGCTTCACATGTGCCTCGATCCGGTCGGAAGCCAAACTGGGTTTCTGGCAGAATCTTTTCGGACAAGTTCTTTAGGCGGTTTAAGAGAACTCTCGCAAAGACCTTTCCGGGGGCTGTAAGGATCGAAATACCGCGATATGAGTTGCAGTCCGAACGGTCACCTTTGTTCTTGTAGAGAGCACTTATGCGCGATACTTTAAATGTATCCGGAACGCGCTCCTCCTCCCACATGCGAACAAATAGTTCCCACACATATATGTGCAACTCCTCTCCTCCGTATTTTATCAGCTCTCCCGGTATAAGGTCAATGCCAACCGCCCGTTTGTTTTGTTGCTGTCTGATGGCAGTAGCAACCTCGTCATGCGATAGAGACTCATCCAGCTGAAATGCAAAAGGGAGCTGAGGCATTAAACTGATGCTTTGTAGATCAGCTGATCGATCCACATTCAGCAGAGTATTGAAGTGCTCAGCCCAGCGCTTTAGTACATCCTCCTTGCTCGTCAACAGGTGACTACCGTCTAGAGACCTTAAAGGCACCCTTGCATGGTAGGTTGTACCAATCAGCTTACGTACCTCACTGTAGAACTCTCCCAGCTGGTTTGTATCATTGAGCCATTGCATGTGTCTAGCTTTGTCCTGCCACCACTTGTCTTTCATATTTCGAGACAGCTTGCGCAATTCGAGGTCACTAGCTTTTATGACCGCAACGCTTCCACTTCGTCTTTTGTGCTGTCGCAGGAGTTCTCGGTGTCTGTCGAATGCTGCCCGCAGTACTTCATCATTTCCATCAAACCAGTCTTCGTTGCGACAGATTTTTTTACCTAGTGCAGTTGAAGCGGTAACCTTGATATGAGATGACAAAGTTTGCCAGGCAGCAACAACATCACCTAGCTCATTAGCTGGCAACAGGTTTTTAGACAGAGCTTCAGCATAGTTCACCCTAACCGCGAGATTATTTAGCTTATCAACGTTCAAAGACGCAAGCTTTTTTATAGGAAATCTACGCGGGTGACGGAGGCGGATTCGCAGCTTAGTGACAATAAGTCTGTGATCAGACCAACAATGCGCACCACGCATTACGCGGGTGACTTGCACTTGGCTGAAGTCATTTTGCTTTACGATTGCATAGTCAATCAAATGCCAATGCTTGGATCTTGGGTGCATCCATGTTGTCTTGTACTTGGCGGCAAGTCTAAACATAGTGTTCGTAATTGCCAGACCGTATTGAGCACAAAGACTGAGCAGCAACTGACCATTGCTGTTCATGTTGCCAACTCCATGTCTACCCAGAACTCCAGGCCAAGCCTCATAGTCCCGACCAACCCTGGCATTGAAATCGCCTAGCAATAAAATCTGCTCTCTGGCGTTTATGCTATCGAGGCAATAAGCCACTTCCTCATAGAACTTATCCTTGATGTCATCAGACTTGTCTAGCGTTGGAGCATAGACACTGATGACATTAAGGTAGTTGTCTTTGTCCAGGTGAAGGCGCAGTGTGGTAACACGGTCCGAGATGTGTACAGGGTACTCCTCCAAACGCTTTACTAAGTGATTTTTGATGGCGAAACCGACACCTGATCGTCGACTTTCGGAGGTAGCGGTACCTTTCCAGAAGAAAGTGTAGCCACCACCTACTTCCACCAGCTCTCCTTCATCGGGAAGATGTGTTTCGCTGAGAGCAGCCACATCCACGTTATAGCGATGAAGTTCCCGAGCTACTATGGCGGTTTTACGTTCAGGGCAGGCATTGCCATCTCGATCGAGAAGCGTTCGCACGTTCCACGCACCGAACGTCATAACAGGTGTTCTTTTAAAATTATACTTGCGACGTCGACCACGATTTGGATGATGCGATGATAGCCGCGGTTACTACCATCTGACAAGTTGGGACGAGCATTTTTTTTAGGGCACCTTTTCTAGCCCCCTCCCCGGCTGAGCGGGGAAAGCAGTGCCTCCCTAAACAGGGCTGCTTTGTCATCCCGAGTGCTGCCGAGTCCGCGCCGTCGCCCCAAATTTGCAGCGCGGAAGCGACCACGGCGTGTACTCACACCCCCGGGACCGCCTGTGTGCAGGTATCAGACAAAGTCTAGCTTGCATCAGGCTAGACCTCTCTACCTTTACCTATCGCCACAGGACTTTTGCGTACCCGGAGTCCAGTAGTAGAAGCGGTCAGATGCGCAGGATATATTAAGGTGCACAAGTGTACGCGCAAACACAGGTGCACATACTCGTCCTTGTTCTTCTGGACCCAGTGGAACGGGGACCGTTACGACCAGAGAAGGACTCGGACAGATGGTGCAGTATTCCGGCGAGAAAATACAAGGGGTCAGTACTATCTCACACTCCCTTAATTGCCTTTTACGATACCCACGGGAAGATATGGGGTGGTGCTATTCTACT
Source organism: Antheraea mylitta (assembly GCA_014332785.1). NCBI lineage: Eukaryota > Metazoa > Arthropoda > Insecta > Lepidoptera > Saturniidae > Antheraea > Antheraea mylitta. The sequence continues at coordinate 6,570,542 of JACEII010000025.1, read as the reverse complement.
CTGCCGGCACCACACAGCGGACCTCGATATATTGGAAAAAAATATCGATATTTCGATATATCGGCTATGTTAAAATAATGTAATTCAGCTTAACATTGATTTACAGTTTTAAATCCAGTATATTTGTACAGTTTATCCCATATATGTTTTAAAATATAACAGTTCAGTTCTAAGAGCCACAAACGTCATTCAATCATATTGATAATCGTCATCATTATTGTTTTATCTAAATAAGATAATTATGTGTACCAATATTTCTAGTCCATCATCAGTTCTCAAGTTTTTTAAATAGTGGTAGTTTCACTAGTAGAATAACATTTCGATGTCTGCGGGTTCGAACCTCGGTGTGTAATAATGAATTTTACAAAATTCGCGTACACTTACTAATTTAAATTGGTAACAGTATCGTCTGACGGTCAAGGAAAACCCCGTGAGAAAACCTGAGCTTGAGAAATGTTCTGGTAGTATTACTATATGTGAGAAAACGTACAATTGTGGTTTTCTCAGAGTTTGAAATTGCCAATACGCCGTGGGCTAGTGTGGTGATTATGTCCATACCTTCTTTCAGGAAAAGGTCTGTAGCCCTGCAGTTGCTCTCTTACAGGCTGACGGTAATGAATATTTTGCAGCAACAGATTTTTAAAATACTATTTACTTCATATGTTCAGCTGTTTCACTAGGTACTACGATTACTACGAGCCTGCTTCATATTCATTGATTCAAAACGTGGCAGTGTAGACAATAACGGAAGGAATAGGATAAATGCAGGATGTACTAAATGGAGAAAGATGTTCAGGTTATGCAATCCACGAATGCCCTTGAAACTCACGGGGAAGGCGTATATAATTGTTATAAGACAGTCATACTGCTTGCATCTGAGTGCTAGGTTACAAAAGAAACGGATGAGAAAAAACTGTACGCAGCAGAGCTGCGATTGTTAAGATGTATGGTGTAACTAGAAGTGATATAATAAAAACGTATCAGATAAAGATTGAAAACATCACCAGTAACAGACAAGTTGAGAAATAATAGGTTAGCATGATACAGGCATGTCATAAAGAGAGATGAAAGACTTATAACTGGATTAGTTTTAAAGTATGGATAAAGTATGTAAAAATAACATAAGTAATAGGTGTGAATTATGAGATTATATCTGACTGAGGAGACTGGAAAAGAAAAACATAATGTATCGAGTTAACCTAGGTGGAATAAGGCTAAGAAAATGATTATGAATAAAAAAAAAATCGACCGCCGATATCCAAATTATAATATCAAAATATCGCCCAAAAATATTACTAAAAAATATCGATATTTTAAGATAAAAATATCGATATTTCGATATTTTATCAACAGTCCTAGGGAGCACCAGTGTTATGCTGTCATAATAATACTACTAACTCCGCTAGGAGTAATATTATTCTGTGCTACTAACTAAGGTTATGTTTTAGGAATGTGGTTGCACCGTTGCACAAAACTGTTATTAAAATCTTATAAGTGTGTCTAGCAAATAATCAAAATGAGTAATATATTGAATGACTCCCGATTTATAAAATACCTCAACGATCCGCGATACCGACAAATACCTAAACATGAAAGAAAAGTTAAACTTGACAAAAGGTTTAAATCTATGTTCGAAGATGAAAAATTTAAAGTTAAATATACGGTAGATAAACGTGGTCGCCCTGTAAATGAGACATCAACAGAAAACTTGAGAAAGTATTATGATTTAGAGGAATCTGAGAGTGGTGATTCTGACGTGGGTAGCTGTGAAGCTGCAGATGAGAAGCAAGTAGATGAAGAAAAGTCCAGCCCTGGTCGTTTTGTGAAACGACCTCAAAGCGACGACGAAGATATTGAACCAAACAACGTCCAAAATGACAAGTTAATTCGAGGAAAATTAGATCAGAAGACAAAAAACAAATTATTGGATTTAGACATTGATTATGCGCGCGGAGAAGGTGTGTTATTCTCATTATCTGTTTTGATGTTAAATAACGATATTGCCTAACATAATAACATGCTAGGTTACATTAAATTTTAGCAGTGGATAAGTTTAATTAATTTTTTCCAAACTTGAAATTATCTGCCAGCCAGTTTGTTAACTTGGTACTAGTTTAGCAACAAATCATAAAATATGACTACTTTTGTGGTGTCTTCAATGTTCCATAATGTGCCCTTGTTAGAAAATTCTTTGGTATTTCAGAATTTTATATTTAAGGTATAATAGCTAAAGTATTACATAAATATTACATGATTATTACAAAATATGGGTTTTCATAAATATTATAAATAAAACTAAATACCACTATGTGACAGACCAAGATTATACTAAAAACTAACATTTTAACTTATCTAAAGTATTAGCTTTTATAACTTGGCCATATTAATACAGCTTGTTGATTTGGTTTCTTATTAATTTGAAATATTAGTTTACAGTCACTAATTTTACAGAATATAAAGATTATTTTTTCCTTTTAAATATAGGTATACTGCAAACAGATAGTTCCTCTGAAGAAGAGAGTAGTGATTTAGAGGAAGAAAGTGAACTGGAACATGAATGGGGAGAGTTAGATGCCGATGCTGAGACCACTGACAACTCAACTAAAAGGTTTGTTTTAAAAAAAAAAAAAAAAAAAAAAACAATTTCCAATAATTATAATGGACACAAAACTGGCTACTTTATAAAATAATTTTGATTTAAGGTTTTAATAAATTCTATCTGAGGTTGTATGACTGGACTGCCTTGAGTGAAATAAATTATGCTCTCTCAAAATAGATGCACATATTACTCATAGAGCCTGATGTCTGTAATTATGTCATTACTTTCATTTACCTTTTTATGTTGTTGCTATTTGGGATTACTTTTATTCATGTCACAATATATATTTTTACAATCTCAGCTGTACTATTAAATAAACGGATGTAGAAAAAAAAATATGGCGCCATCTATGACAAATCTGTAAAAGTAGGTCCTACAGTTAACTGTCACCAAACTAATATAAAGCACCATCTGTTAGGAACTGATGAAACTTACAATTAATAATAATAATTGAATAATGAGGTCATTAATCATAATATGAATTAGTCTATCTCTCAAGTTTAACCAAATTATACATAAATATGCCAACTTTCTTGAAGATCGGTTGAGTAGTTTTAGTGTTCATTATAAACAAACATTATGACTCTGGATTTTTACATATATAATATGCGCAGGAATTAATCAAATTAATGCTAATAAAGTTATTGTATTTTTTATAAATTCTAAAATTCCAGAATTGCTATTTGTAACATGGATTGGGACAATATCAAAGCCACAGATTTAATGGTATTGCTAAACTCGTTTTTGCCACCTGGAGGTTTTATACATAAAGTAACAGTGAGTATTCCTAGTATGAATATAATTCACTCTTCTTAATTTTTTATATTATCTCATATAAAATACTATACTTCATGTCTAGAATACATATTTCTTTTTATTTCTTATCTTTACCTTCTTGTCAGGTTGTCTTTAATTAACTTGCATATTCCAGGTGAATGTTTAAAAGGTCACATTCTTCAATCCTGTGGTAGTTTATGATCACATTTAACATATCAAATAATAATATCTAAACAAATAGTATGAGAATGATACTTTGTAACGTAAAAAAATCACGCCTAGCTTCAGTGAACAACTTTATAGGGGCCTTTTTCAAGGTTAATCATTACGTAACTGCGTATCGTGGGAACGCCACACGATCGAACAATAGGAACCGGGGCACGGGCTGAGGGCGCACAGGGCATTACTCATCTATTACACCAGTTCGTTTTTGCGTAAATCAGCTCATGTAGAGTGTATATCAGTTTTGCCTTTGTAAAGATCAAATGTTAAGCACCTATTTTTTAAATTGATTTAGAACGAGAGTCGACTAATGATTATCCTGTAAAAATATTGCTGGCGACTAAACAGTCACTCGGTATATCGTAAATTATCAAAAGTCAATAACACAAACAAAGTTACATTTTAATGAAGTAAGATGTAAAGTATGTAGGTGATGATTATTAAAAGAAGTTAACAAGTTTATCTTACAGGTTTACCCTTCAGATTATGGTTTGAAGAGAATGCAAGAGGAAGAAGTTCGTGGTCCGATTGAATTAACTCATGATAAAGCAGATGACCTGTCAGACGATGGAGGGAATGAAGAAGGTTAGTCTTACTAATAAATTTAGGTAACAAGAAGTTTCAGTGCAGAGGGTTTGAATTACTAAATCATAGTTATAATCAATCTCATTATTTTACTCTTTTTTAATCAAAACGGCTCCTAATATTTACAGAAATATATGAGAATAAATACACGTATAATAAAACTCAGAGAAATATGGTGAGGTAGCAAACTAGTATTGACATTCACTAGACCAAATATATTAGACGATAACCTACAAGACTGGTGAACATAAAATGAGATAATCGAGAGTATTAAAGAATAAGTTCTGTGTTCAGTTTAGCCAGCCAAGATTGTAGGTGCAATAGAAATGAATTTGTAGTTTGGAATTTAGTATATTATCGTTAAATTTGCTGTTCCCAGTAAATTTCCTGGTCACCCTTGTAATACCATGTTTCCAATTGCACTTACCATTAGCTATAATATAAAAAATTTAAATAAAACTTATTCAGGATCCACCTATCATATGGAGAAATTACGGCGTTACCAACTGAACAGGCTAAAGTATTACTATGCAGTCGTAGAATGTGACTCTGTGACTACTGCTGACAAATTATATCACGAATGCGACGGCATGGAGTATGAAAGCAGCGCCACTAAGTTGGATATGAGATTTATACCAGATGATATCACTTTTGACCAGGTACAATATTTCATAATGCATACTGTCTAAACCTTATCGAAAGTCTTTTGGTTTAAATCAATATTTAAATTCTTTTATTAAAGAAATATAGTGGCCAAATCATTTAGGTGCTAGGCCACCTAAATATAACAGTGATATCAACAATAATAATTTAGGAATTCATAAAGTTGAACTAATTTGTTAATTTCCAATATTATACAGGAACCTCGTGAGGTGTGTACTAAGATGCCAGATATGACAAAATATAAGTCAAGACTTTTTACTACAACTGCACTGCAACAAGCCAAAGTCGAACTCACATGGGATGCAACCAATCCAAACCGTACTGAGGTCATTAAAAGTGCACTAGATGGTAAAATTGATGATCTCGAACTAAAGGATTATCTGGCTTCTAGTAGTGAGAGTGAAGGTAATATTTTCTAACCTTATTTTTTACACACCTATTATACCAGGTGATAGGTTAGTCATTTATAATATTTAAAGAAACGATACTTCATGGTCACATGTGGCATATAAAGTAATAATATTGAAACAAATACTAATAAACAACAAAGAGTATGGATACAAACATAATAAACCTAGGTGCAATGAGCGTTGCCGAAAGCTTCGATAATAAACCCTTTTTTTCCAAAGTTCATAAAATTATCCTTTATTAGTTGGTCAATGATCCTACATTTTTTCACACTTCAAGTTTACTTCACCCGACGATCACTGACACTGTTTTAACAAAAACCCGTATGGGATTGCATATAATTATTGTATTTTTTTAGATTATTAGGTCAAATTTTAAGCACCTGTTTTTTTTATTTAGAACGAGAATCGACTGCAGAGTATACTCTATAAGTATTGCTACGGTTTAAATTTTCACCTGATATAAACAAGATATTAATGTAATACAAATAATTTGCAGTCATCTAGAGATACTTTATGAGATTATATAAAAAGCATTTTCTTACTAATGATATTATCATTCTTTCACAGAAGATAACAATCAGAACAGCATCTTAATAAATAATATACAAAATGAAAATGATACAGATGATCCTATTAAGAAATATAAAATGTTACTTGAAGATATAGAAAAAAAAGAAGAGATGAAAAAGAATAAAGATATGGAAATGGAAATAACATGGGGACTAGGAATTAAGGATAAAGCAGAAGAATTAGTCAAGAAGAAAATTAATGAAGGTAAATGAATAATAATAACAAAGTTTTTAATGTTTATAAATTTTACAGTTGGACAACCTGATTGATTAGTAAGTGACAATATAGTCCAAAATGGACCAGAACAAGTAGTTTGGTGAAGCTGTAAAGCCCGTGCAGGACCAATAGCGTAGTCAGTTTGAAGAAAAAATGTTCAGAACAATCTTAGAGAAAATCGACTCAAGTGTCTCTCTTGTAACCAACAAACTGGCTATCGATTTTCAGCTTAACAGTAAGAGGCTAGACATGGGGTACCATTAAATAAAGGCTCACAATATGCTTTAAGTACGTCGCAATGTTTTCTCTTTTTGGAATATTACTGAGTTTGTTGTAGGATTCAAACTTACATTGATTGGTATAATATCCGAGCACGATAATACTGAACCATAACTATTTCAATATATTTTGTGTATCTACTAAAATTGTTTATTTGTTTTAGAAACCAAAGACCTAACACCGTTTGAAAAATTGCTCAAGAAGCGTCAAGAAAAGAGGAAACAAAAGAAACTTAAACGAAAAGAAAAATCTGAAAAGGAAGATAATTCTAACTCTAATCAAAGTGAATCTGATGATATACCATCTGATATAGACATGAATGATCCTTACTTTGCTGAAGAGTTTAACAAACCTGAATTTAAGAAGGCTAATGTAAAAGATAGAAGTAAAGAAAAAAGTCAGGAAACTAATTCAGATGAAGAAAAGAAGAAAGCAGAGTTGGAATTGCTACTGGATGATGATGACGACGGTAAAGCACACTTCAGTTTGAAGAAAATACAAACAGCTGAAAGTAATACAAAGAGGAAAAAGAAAATTAAGCAGAAAATAAAAGAGAAACAAACATTACTGCCAGATTTTGAAATTAATGTTGATGATGCTAGATTTTCAGCACTTTACAATTCGCATCTATTTAATATCGATCCCAGTGATCCCAATTTCAAGAAAACTAAAAATATGGAAAAATTAATTCACGAAAAATTGAAAAGGCGTCCAGTGGAGTCCGCTGAAGAAGTTCAACCGAAAATTTCAAAAGATATGGAATTAAATGTTTTGTTAAAGAATGTTAAAAGGAAAACAAAAAACGTAATGAAAAAATAAATTACTAATTATTGAATAAAGATTTTTTTATTTTTGTATTAACAGATCTTATATTCATTTTCAAGTTAACTTTTCTCTTATAAATAAAGATCACTAAATTGAACTAAGAGTTGCATCTACTAGATTCATTTTTGTTGTATAATATGTATATTCATCAAAAATATTAAGATGTCTTATACCAAAAAATTAAGTTTTGGCACGCCATTGACGAAATTTTTTAGTATATAAATTTCATCAGGAAAACTATTAATGAAGAATAATAGAAAGAAAAACTAAGAAAACTATTATAATATAGATTCGTAAACTATAAAAGACTACATGTTGGTTAATTAGAACTAAACTGTTTTTTTAATTAAGCTAATATTATCACAAGTTAGTTGCTGCTAAAGCCTTTTTGATTTCTCTACCCAAAGCCGCTCCTAATGGAGGAGGTACTGCGTTTCCAATCTGTAAAATAAAATTTGCATAATTTATACCCGGCCTTGTAACAAATAAGGTTTTACTACCAAATTACTAAAATATTATCCTATTAATTTGTGTTAAAAGGGCGTTTCTGCTAAATAACGTTTTATGAATCTTGAAAAATTCATAATTTACAAGGAATATTTCTTTTATCCAATAGCTAAAAAACCCTATAAATTTAATATGTAGTGCAGTTTAGTACAAATTAGTTACAACAGAGATACATTTTTTGTCACTATGATACAGATTATTTTAGTATTAAGGACTGACACCAATCCCAAGATTCAAGGATTATTAGTCTTTGAACTTTATTAATAAATAATCTGGAATAATTAGAAATCCACCAGCACTATTTTAATCAAATAGGAGAAGGTTCATAGATGGAATCATAGATAAATTCTACTATTCTAATCGGGCAACTGTTACCCATTGTGGTATGGTGTAGAATAGGGCGGAAAGTATAATACCTAATAAAGACAACGCCATTTTTAAACTTTGATATCAATTAACATACAATTGGCAAATCGAGTACCATATAATATACCAGTACCAATACGATAATTGGTTTACATATAATTATGAAAGATATTTAAGTCACATAGGATCAAAACGAGCAAAAGTAGGACCTATAATTTAACAACTGTGATAAACATTGATAACATTTAAATGTATACATAGACAAAACTGGCGAATAATTTACTAACATCATTGTACCTATGTGTACCTATTAAATCCATAGAAATGATAAAAAAAGGATGCATTATTTATTTTTATCACTACCCTAATTTGTAGACTTTGTTGTTATACTGACTTAGATGTTAAATGTTATAGAGCAAATTGTTATAATTAGAATACCTGTCGATGTTTGTCTTGCACTGAACCTGCAAAGAGATAGGAGTCGGGGAAACCTTGAGATCGCGCACACTCGCGCGCGGATACAACGCGGTTCTGGTCGGGATGCAGCACACGGCCCTGCTTGCCCATCGGCTCGGGGTCCGTCACTGTCGTGCTGAAGTACCCATCCCACGACACCCTGCCTACGTCACAATACAGACATCCCTTCAAATTGCATGAATTACTCATCCCACAATACGCTATCTACCTGACAAATTCATACATCTCTTTACATCGCCTGATTTACCCATCCGACAACACCCTGTCTACATGACAATACATGCATCCCTTTACCTTGCCTGGATTAACCATCCCACAACTTCCTGTCTACATGACAATACATACATCCCTTTACAGTGACTGAATTACCTGTCTCATGATACTCTGTCTACATGACAATATATGTATTGTACAATATATCTCTTTATACTGCCGGAATTACCCGACCCACGACGCTCGTGACACCCCATCTATACCACAAAAACACATCCTTTTACCTTACCTGCATTACCCATCCCACAACATTGTGTCTACATGACAATACATACATCCCTTTACATTGCCTGAATTACTCGTCCCACAACACTGTCTACATCACAATACATACATCCCTATACATTAACTGAATTACCTGTCCCATGATACCTTGTCTACACTACAATACATACATGCATTCACATTTCCTACACCAATAGTGGCAACCCCATGGCACAACATATCAATGTCAATAAGTAAACTATACTTCATCATATAATCTGTGAAATTTCATAGATATTTCGTCATATTCAATTTTTCATCACTTTTCTAAATTAATTTATTTTGCTAAGACAATATGCAAGATATTTATTTTCAGTTCTAACTATACATACATACATACAAATTGAAATAAAATCCACACAATATTTTTATCACTGAAAATATCAATTAAGCTAATAACATAACAATTAGTCATGAGCAATAAAAAAATGGAATAGTTTGGTGGCGAGGGATTAATATGTGCCGATTCCCGCATGCTTTTATTTAAATTACTACATATATTAAATACCCAAATCACTGAATTATCATGTATTAATTATATATAAATATGTTAAACAACTTGGTTATTTGTGTTTTAAATTTTTTTTTTATTTGCATTTGACACATTTGGTGACGAATAATTTAAATAAGCATGTTTACTGAACTTTATTTACGCAGACCAGTGTCAGTGCGTATGATAGGCTTTTCTATTAAAATAAAACAAAAACCAGAAAAGCTTGCACTGCACTGTAATTCTATGTCTGAAAGCATAGTGATAATTTCTAAAACAACTACCCTTTCAAAACTGTTCATCCACATATATACATGTATAATTATATATATATATATATATATATATATATCTACCATAGAGTCCGGCCCAATTGTTATGTCTGTTTCCAGTGTGTGGTAGACACCAAGGTATCAGGGTGTTTTCCTGTTTGTCCTGCGCGGAACATGGCCGACCGGCTGCGCAAGCGCACACTCCACGCAACGCGCCGCTCGATGAACGACCATTCTTTTTATCATCATAACGGTATTGTAATACCTGGGAATAATTATTTAATTGTCAATTGTTACCCAATACAAAAAAGATCCATTACGAAATACTAGCTTTTCATCGTGGCTTCCCTCGCGTTAATGGAGATTTTTTTAATATATCATACAGGAGGCAAATAAACAGACGGGTCACGTGTTGTTAAGCGATCACCGCCATCCATAGACACTAGCAACCCCAGAGCAGTCGCAAGTACGTTACCAGCCTGTTTGGGGGAATGGAGAGAAATGGAGAGTGGTTAGAGGAGAGAGGAGAGGAGATGGGTCTCCGACGCTCTCACAGACCGAACGAAACGCAACAATGCAAGCACTGTTACTTCACGTTGGTTTCCTGTGAGAGGGTGGTGCTACCCCGGACGTGCCGACCCATTTATGTTGAAACCAATAATAGCTTCAACGTCGCTCTACCGCCTACAAAAGATTTAACTTATCTTCCGAGACTAGTACTGTTTTCTGAATGGAAGGCACTGTATGTCCTTTTTGTACCTCGGACAATGCGTTTGTAAAATATCGGTAGCGTAATTAAGGCGTGAAAATGTAACAAACAAATTCACACTGGCTTTTATAATGTGAGTAAAATTATATAGAGCTAGCTGTGCACGCGACTTCGATCGCGTGGATATACATTAAAAAAAAAAAGATTAATAAAATCATCTGAATGTACTATGCCCATTTAGTTATCTACATTTTTCTCCTACTCAATTCGTATCATCGAAATAACCATTGATATAGAGAACCGTTTTTAATGAAACAAAGACTAAACGTTACTCGTGTATATTCTTTATGTTTTTCTCACAAAAGTTTTATCGTAAACATAGAACTTTGGCAGTGATGTGAGTTCAAACAAATAGACATACAGACAGACGGTGGTAGAGCCACACTGAAGCTATTACTGGTTTCAGCATGAATGGGTCGGCTCATCTAGGATAGTACCACCCTCTCACAGAAAACCGACGTAAAGTAACACCGCTTGCATTGTTGCGTTTCGTTCGGTCAGTGAGAGCGCCGGAGGCCCACCTCCTTTCTGGGAGGGGCCCCACCCAGCCAAACACAGATTGGCAACGCACTTGAGACTCCCTTGGTGTTGTTAATGTCTATGGACGGCGGTGATCACTTAACGTCAGGTGACCCACCTGTTCCTTTGCCTCCTATGATATAAAAAAACAGACATTTGTAATGTTGAAATGTATTTTATTACTAGACACCTGCAACAATTTCCTTCACATAAATCTAAAAAGTACAGTCACAATAGATTTACATTCTTAGTTGTATTTAACTATATTAATATTTATCCATAATAAAGGATTTTATATATAGACTAGCTGTTACCCGCGGCTTCGCACGCGCTTTTTGAATATATTAAATAAATTTAAAATCGTTATTAGATGTGTAGATAACAAAAATACTCTTTCAAAAATATTTGTAAGTATGACACGCACATCATCTACAACAGGTAACATGTACATTATATACGTGGATACTAATAGTGTATCGAATGGGATGTGATTTATCATCAGCCACATAGCTGGAACTTTAAACTACTATCTATATATCAGTGCTCACTTACACTATATAAGAAAGTAATGAAAATATTAAGCTATACATTACTTTTTACCAATATATAAAATGATTCTTGGGCAAGGTTTAGGTATAGTTTGTCTTATTATCAGGGTGGGTATCGTCTGCTCAACCCGCTAGCTTAAAATAAAACAGCTAATTAGTTAGTTATTTGCCCGTAAAATTCCCGTTCAAATATTACTTGTAGTCCGTTGAAGGTGTTAAGATCTTACTAGGTCAATAGCATAGTCATTTCCAAGAAAAAAAAAACTGTTCAAATAGTTCCAGTCGTTTCGGAGATTACCCGGATTACACGGAACAAACAAACAGACATATCGACAGAATAAAAAAAAAATGTTGATATTTGTAGCACCGCAGATATAAGTATTCCTATCAAAAATTATTTCGTTTAATATTATATAAACACACTTTATACTTATTACGTAATATATCACAAAGCAAAAATTGGGAACAAAACAGAATAAACTTTTTGAGGAGTTTTTGGCGGGATTTCAGTCAGTCATGTAAGAGATTTTATATTTTATTCATAATCTTGTGTTATTTGAATCTATATTGTTTTAAATAAGTGGCGTTTTATGTAATATGGTTTGTTTATTTTGCATAAGTGAAATGAATGAAACATAATACCACGGAGCATAAATTCTGTAGTCTTGAAAATCAAGAAGATAAAAATTTACGAAATATTATACATATATAATATTTACATTAACTTAGACATAGAAGAAAACTGGGTAGAGAATACATAAGAACTACCTATATTGGCACCTTCAGAATCGGCAGTATGGATTAATTCCTTCGCCTGTCTTGATGGACGAATATTATTACTACTAACCTTTTAGAATAACAGCACAAAATAGACTTTAAAAATGTTTGCGATAGCAACGTACTACATATAATTAATATTTGGAATTAAAAATAACGTAGAATAAACTTTTGAACAGGAACACAAAATAAACCCTAATAATATATCCGATAGAATGTTATCATGTTACCATGGTAACGCATATAATACTGACACTGACACGCAGCGGATGCTCTAAAAATAGCCTGATTTTGAGACATTCTTCATTAGTGCTCCGCTCCTATTGGTTTTAACGTGATGATATGTAGTCTATAGCCATCCTCGATAAATGAGCTACCTAACACTAAAAGAAACTTTCAAATCGGACCCGTAGTTCTTGAGATTAGCGCGTTCAACCAAACAAACAAACAAACTTTTTAGCTTTATAATATTAGTATAGATTTCTCTTAAATAATTCAGTTATTTAACTATGTTTGAATTGTTTGTTGAAGTACAATTAATTATGATTTAACTTTTTTCTCACCTTACACTTAGTACCATCAGAGAGAGTGACAGATATGTTGGGTAGATCTCTCCAATCGGATCCTGGTGTCGTCGGTATACGAGATATACGAGCCTGAATCAACGGAGCCATATTTTTACATATATGATCTCGTAGCTTCACATTGTCGTCTTTACTCCTCATTAAACGTTGGAAATAGCTCTGTGGCATGGAACCATAGTCTATTTCTAATTTATTCGCGCCGTTACATATTTGTGGTAGGTCACTCATTGCGTCCTGTATCGTGCAAGTCCGTCTCGGGGCCGACTCGTCCCAATGAATGTTTGTCGCAAAACGTTTACCATCTATTGTGGTCGTTAGAGAACAAGCACGTCTACTAAAAACGTGAGTGGGTTCCGGATACAGAGGCAGCTTGAACCCTGGAGCAGCTGCTAAAATAATAAGTCTTCTCCTAGTCTGCGGCACTCCATAATTACCGGCTTGTAATATACCGAAAGTGCACTGGTAGCCCATATCTAATAACGATCGTAGAGTCAATTTCAAAACCATGCCCTTTTTAAATGCAACGAAATTTCGAACGTTCTCCAATATAAAATATTTCGGTCGATAATAATCACAGTAAGACAGGTACGATGCAACAAGAGAGTTCTTAAAATTGGAATATTCTCTCGAGTTAAATCTGTTCATTCCGGAAAAACCTTGACACGGAGGACCACCACATAGTAGTTCAACTTCTCCTTGCATCGGAAGTCGCAAGCCTCCACCGCTATGAGTAGCACCATCCATTGCATCTTTTAGTAATGCGTTACAATCTTCATTAAATACAATACAGTTTCTATTGTTAAGTGAATAAGCATGAGCAGCTGCTTCCATGTTCTCAACTGCCCATTTACATTCAGCGATACCAGCCTGATGAAGTCCCTCAGACAAACCTCCGCACCCAGCAAATACGTCCAAAGTTCTTAGCGGTTTTATTTTCATATCAGCCATTTGAACTGGATTTGTATCTATAACTTTACTTGACTTCCCTTTACCTTTGCCTTTATCCTTCCCCTTTTCTGTACGACCGACTTGCGTAGCAGATTGAGGCACATTCACAAACTGCCCTGAAGTTTTATCAAATGCCATCCTAAAATAGAATCTACTCGAATCTCTTTCAAGCCACTGAAGAAGTGTATCTTGCTGAGGTATATTTTGTTCATAAATTAATTGACAAGGCGCTATCACTGCCGAAAACGGCACCTCAATAATTTCATCACTCCAATAAACAACATTGAGGTCTTCATGCTGAGGGAATTTACTTGTAGTATTTTCAGGTCTATACATTATGTTGACCTTTAGATATATATCTTGAGGTATTATTAATGGCCCATTACCAACTGCTACTACTGCAGCAATATGACCAATACAAAACGGTTCACCAGTATCTACATTAGAACCACGTAAATTGTTATCACTTTTTCTATAGTATTCGGTGTATATGCTTTCATCTACCTTTTCCAATTTAGATTTGATGTTATTGTTCAATTCCATGAAGACATTTTTTAATTTGAATGTACCAGGTTTCAGAAAAACTCCACAGCCTTTTTTATAATCGTAGTCATGCCATCTGACAACAGTCCATTCAGTCTTGTTTGGTTCAGTTATGATTTCTGATTTTTCAATTAATCTTCCAGAAACTTTTGGAATATTTTTCGCATCTCGCCTTCCATTACGTTCACACGAAGGGCAAAATCTATGCTTTCTTAATTCATTTGGGCAAACAGGATCTGGTGGCAGGTCTTCAAAACGTGCTGTGAACCTCTCATAATATTTACTGTAGTAATATGTTTTACCGTCATCTTCAAATGTTTTATCGTCAACTTCCTTCCCCCCAAGTTTAAACCAATCTTTAGGAGTTTCTCTTGTTTCAACACAAGCTTTACGCAAGATAGATGAAAGGGGTGCCCCATGACAACATCGGTCACCTAGGAATACTTCTCTTGGATCACCCACTTCTCCCAAAACTGTATCTGAAGCTCTGATAAAAACTTCGCCATGAAAATATCCTGATTTAGGATTTATTATCTCCTTCCACATATAAACAACTCTGATAACTAAAGCAGGTATATTAGGTTGGGATGTTTCAACCATAACAAAGTCACCACAATCAAGTTCAGATCCATCCATTTCCACTCTTTCATAATAAATTTTTGTGGCATCAGCTTTAAGGGGCTCACCTAACCATTTAATTTTTTTACTATTTGACCCAGTAAGCTTCACAGGTACCGCATCATCTATTTTGTCATTCGGCCTTTTATCAGAAAACTGGGAGTAGTCTTCTTCATCATCTGGTTCAGAATCGTTAGCTTGTTCTACAGCCATATTAGGACAAAATCTTTTAACACACGCTTTTTTAGTACGTCCATGGCCTCCAAATTTAGCCATAGCCCGACAGGCATTACACTCTCCACAGTCAGGTAATTGACAAGCTTCACATACACCACACCGTTTGCGGCGTAACACTAATTCATGATTAGTTTTGTCCAATTGATTGGTGAAAAAGCTTTCAAAAGTTTTTCTTACCAATGGCGTAGTCGTAGCCTTTGTCCAAGCTTTTTTATCAACTTTTTTGTAATCTATTTTAGCACGTATTTTTCGTTTACCAAATTTAATACCCATTAATTTAATTAATTCTCTCATACATGGTAAAGTAATAAGAGGTTCATCATCTTCATCAGCCTCTAAGCTAACAACTTGATCGCACACAAATTGTGCATGCTTATGAAGCATTTCCTCAGACATTTTCTTGTCATTGAGTTCTGGTATGCTAGATCCGCGCACTATTCCTAATAGGTCCTCGTATGTAGGTTGAAGATAATTATTCTCCTCTAAATATTCAACAACTACTTTACTTAGCCATAACTTTTCATACAAATTGTTCATAAGTGGTGTATATTCTTCACTAGGTTTTAATAAGTTATATTCTCCATATTCTGTTGATAGAGTGATACAATTTTTGTCTCCTCCATCGAAACCATGAATAAACCTACAAAATAGGTAGTAAATTTAATTAAATAAAGTCACATTAATAACAAAAATATTGTAATAATGGCATAACATTTATTTTCATCACACAAACTCTATCTACAAAAATAGATAATTTTGTACCAAATTACGCCCCCCTCGGCAGCGGCTCAAGCTACCTACCTACCGTTCCCTCGGCGTGGAGGTTTTGAGTGCGTTGCCCGCGCGATACACTCACACAAAATTTTACATCGCTGCAATAACATTACACATATCACCTCCACACACATTACACATACCATACACATGAAAGTGGAAGGGTTTTATTTTATTTTTTTGCCTTATCATACTGAAACAGTTTAGAAAATTATCCGATACAAAATATATAAGAGTTGTTAAGGTATGTATGCTTGGTACACATATATGTTTCAACAACTCATATGTTTGAGCTTAGGTCAGCTCAGATAAGTCGCGAATTGCATGTAGCAGGCAACAGCCCAAGCCTAGGTGTGCCGTGTACCCTTGAGCTAGTTGTCAAATAAAATCTGTTGAGTGCCTTAAGTGCTCGCCTTAGTAATCCGAAGAAGCTGTTAAGACCTTGCTGGGTCAATAGCATAGTCATTTTGGTGAAAAAAAAAAGATGAATTTGTTTTTAATAAAAAGTTACTTTTCTAACCATTCTATGATTGGTCCAACATCTTTTACTGGTATAGATTCTTCATCAATATCTGCTGAATCAGAGCAGATTGATTTTAAATACCCTGACATGTAAATTCTAATGTCATTCTCAACAAGACCACTATCAATAGGACATAAATGACCTTGCTCATCAAATATAGAGAAACTTGTAATATTTGTTTGGGGTCTTTCCATTATATCACCTTCATCACCTGTAAACATATTTTTTTTGTTATTTTTAACAATCATTTTTAAGAATAACTTTATTGTACAATGCAAAGGATTTTTTTGATTAGAATATTCATGACACCTCGACCTTTAGTGAAATATTAATTTTCTTAATGCAAATAGAGAAAAAACAGATATAGTTAGTAGATATAATTTTTGATTCTTTATGATTTATCTTTCCATGATATCAAACCGTATACTTTTGTTTATAGTATTTTTTTTTAAATATATCTTCAACAGTTACCTGATGCTAAAATAAGTTTCTCATTGGTCAATGCAATATATTCTTCCACAGCATCCTGTGGATGTCCTTGATAATAGATAATATCAGAGTTATTTAAAAATTGTCCACAAATATCACACTTTTCCAAGTCTGGTGTAACATTTCCATTGTTCTTATTTTGGGTAGCAATGATTTTTATACTGTCCATTTCATTGTTGTTATGTTCACTACTTCCATTTTTTGTAGTTTTATCACTTTTATTTTCAATACAAATTTTCTGGCTTACAGAGTTATCTGTTGTTGTAAAGCTTTTAACACTACTATTGCTTGGAATTTTAGGTTCACAGTTGTCAAATTCATTCTGAGCAAGATCTTCGTCTTTGTTTATTTTTAAATTGTTACAACATAATTCGTTAGTGCCTTTTACTTCATCATCATGTACTGTTATTTCACTGTTTCCATTATTATTTTGTACTTCAATAACAGACCCGTTTTCCTCTTTTAGCTTAGTTTTTTTCTAAAATAATTTAGTAAGATTATAATGAAGTTTATGTTAGTTAATGAAGATTTTTATTTGTTATATTAATTATTTATAAAAAAGTTACAAAGTATTAGTTTTTAGTACAATACTAATACTTATGCCAAGTACTTGATTTAGGAAAATATATTATGAATAATAGAGTCCTCAGAAATATAATTGAATCTACTACTGTGATCTAATCGAAACTATTTCCTTTCAGTCTCCCTAGTTTCTTCATGTTTCCTTTTATTGTCCCTGAAGTTAAGTGCATGATCTATGGCAATATAGATCACTTTCTATGCCCTTGAAAGCAATACAGAATAAAAACGCTTGAGTGATGTTCTATAAAAATATCTAGTTACACTAATTCCCTCTTATCTTATTCCAAATATAGCATGTATTTTTTATTACAATGATGCGTTGTACCTGATGGTACCCAAATACAGCAACAACAACCCAGAGATCTATACTACTGTCTACAAAAATGAAGTATATCGTAATATTCAATTTTTTATATATTCAGAGTCAGGAATTAAAATCACATTTGTTTTCTTACAAGCTTCTGTTCTCGAATTATAGTTAATGTATAATGATTTAAAACCTTTTTTTTTACGTGGCGAAATCCCTTATGATTACCCACCCTCCCGGGGAGAGGATGGGTTATATCCGACTCGCACGGACTAAAACCCCACGGTGTACCGACAGACCGTGATGTTGGGGCGGCAAGGGATCGTTCTTTGTTATTCCCCTTGAATAACCGCCCCAACGGTCCACCCGGGCTCCTATATACACGTGCACGTTATGGACTAATAAATATCGAAAATTAGCATGCTCTCAAAAGAGAAGTAACAATAAAAGGCCTAGTTAGAGGCATCATTTTTTCTTATGCAATCTGTCAGCCTTTATGACTGCCATGCTTGTATTCAGGCTAATATACATTGACAGATGCTGAAATGTGAGATAACCAATAGTCACTGTGACAAGTTAATCACATACTACATAGTGAAAATAATCCAGTCAGAAACAGATCCTCACAATTCTCTACCCTCAAATATTGGACATGTACTTACTGATTCTAGGTATTGTTACCCACAAGTGTCATATTTACTGTAGTCCAGTGAAGCTGTTACGACCTTGCTAGGTAAATAGCATAGTCAGTTCAAGAAAAAACAAAAAGTGTCATATATAACCCTTTTTTTTACATGGCAAAATTTCTAATAGTCATGTCACACTCCCGAGAGAGAGGGTAGAATGAGACTTGTACTCACTAAAAACTCATGGTGTACCCTGCTACCAACATTTCAGGATGACAAGGATGATGCTTGCATTCCTCATGTACCAGGCCTAGCCTGCTTTATAGATACACCCCAACTGTCTCCCGGGCAGCCTAATCAGTAAAATAAAATATGAGACCTCTGGCTCATCTCTCCTAAGTCCAGTAAGGATGAATGTAGAAGGTGAATGAATCCCTCTAGTGTCCCAGTCCATCTAACATAAACGCTGGTGCCGGTGGTAGTAGCCTGCATTAGTCAGGAGGGAGCCTACAGTTAGATTCCTACAGACATATTACCAGCTAGTTCATCTTCTTTTAATACAATCTCTATAGTGACGTTTTTTGAAAAATATTCTATAAAACTATATTATAAGTACTATACTTTACAAACACAAATAGTAAAATGTTTTCAGAATACAATATCAAAATACTATTGATAAGTCTTGCCTAAGAACAAAAAAAATTAAGCCGTCACCAGACTCCTGGCAGATGTGAAACAACAAAATTGTTTTGTATAAGTTATATGCATAAAAGAACAGTTACGACAGGAATCAGTTATGGCATAATGAAAAGATAAAGCTAAAAAATTACAAATTAGTTCCACAAAATAATGACTTATTTATTTGATTACATAAATATTAATTTTTATTAAATAATTTTACATCAATAATTTATATAACAAAAGTGTTAATACCACGATAAGGATTTTTATTTATTCAAAAACATTCTATGCAAAAGTAAATTAAGGCTTACACTGGATAAGTTGTCAGCATCTTCATTTATACTCCTTCTCCGCTTTGATGAGAACATATCTGTAATTTTTAACTGGTTCCCATTTCGCTTGGATCGTCGTAAATTTCTGAAATTAGAAAACTTAGTAATTAAGTTTTTTTTTTTTTTATATTCAACAGGTACGGGCTTGGCCACAATCTCACCTGATGGTAAGTGACGATGAGGCCGACGATGTATCGCGCTTACCCACTAGGTGCCTATTCACTCTACTCTTGAAGACTCCCAAGTTATAAGATGTCGGGAAGACAGACGCCGGGAGTGAATTCCACTCCTTAGCCGTATGTATAATGAATGTGGAAGCAAATCGCTTCGTACGAATTGCGGGAATATCAACCACGTAAGGGTGGAAACCCTCACGACGTCTAGTCGTCCTCAGATGGAATGGGGATGGTGGAATTATATCATGCAATTCCTGTGCACACTCTCCAAAGTGTAACCTATAAAACACTGAGAGACATGCTACTTTTCGTCGATGGTCTAAACTGAGCATTCTTTAATCCCACAGTGCTTCATCACCGACAAGCCGACGAGCACGACGCTCAATAGAATCAAGAGCGGCCAGCTGATATTTGGCTGATCCATCCCATAAGTGGCAGCAATATTCCGTACTTGAGCGTACTTGAGCTTGATACAGGTTAAGAAGTTGTTCTGGTGTAAAATATTGCTTAACTTTAGAGAGGATCCCAAGTTTTCTTCCAGCTGTTCTCGCTTTCTGTTCAATTGAGCGCCCGAAATTGAAATCCGATGTTAGTTGGATCCCAAGAAGCTCGAGGTTGTCTGTCACTTGCAAAGAAACACCTAGAAAAGTAGGAGTCAAGACGAACAGACTTCGTTTTGTAGAGAAAAGACACGCCTGTTAAGTGTATTGGAGATAAAAAATGAGATATTCATACTATAAGAAACTCATGAAACAGATTTATAGTGTAAACTTTAACATATTGGAATTTCTGAGGAATATAAAAGTTATTTTATACCTTCGGGTTGGTGATTCTAATTCCGAATCGTCACTAATTGCATCAGGGCTTGATATATTTCCGTTCACAACACGCATCTTTTCTACTCAAAATTTAACACAATGAAGTTAAACCTAACTGTTTTCTTCGAATATATTATTTATCATAAATGGTAAAACATAATTTATTTATTTCTTCAGTATATACAAGTTCATACAAACTTATCAATATCTTTGACAGACAAAAAGGGCGCCAAAACTAGGGGTGTTCGATATACTACTACTACATGTACGTATAAATAGCCTGTGGGTACAACGTATGGTATACATCTATACCTTGAGCCTCTGTGCATAGAGTAGGGATGATCGATATTATAAAAATATCGCTGTTGGCATCGATGTCAACATCGGTTCAAATGTATCATTGTACAATAAACATCAATGTACAATAAATATCGATCTACAATAAACATCGATGTTTTTACTAGTAATTAAATCTGTCTGTAAAAAAAAAAAACAAATTTTATCAGGTGTTTTCCATATTGTCAGTTGCTGGTACAGGAGTTGACCAGTGACGAAAAAAGAAAAAGGTCATGCAAAGAAATAACTTCGTACAGCTTACAAATTTGATAATTATCTAGTCTCTATTTTATTCTCATAACATCGATGTTATCGAAATCAAAACATCTATACGTCAATGCTATTGACATTAAAACATCGAAGTTTTTATCGGTTAAACATCGAGCATCCCTAGCCTGGAGCTGGAATATTTTTTGTTTATATGTAATAAATGTCTACCTAATTTTAAAATGTTTGCAAGAGTTCAAACGTATATACGGCATTCAAAATCTATGAAATTTTATTCATCTTTTTCGTTTCCGGATATAGAAGTTGAATATTATTGTAATCCAAATAATTCAGAAGAAATAGATCAAAACATACGAAATAGGAAGGGTGTAGGAGATATCAGTAAGGTTTTGAATGCTTATAACAGAATGAAAACTATTCAAGAAACTGATAAGGAATATGCAATTTGGAAAGAACTTTTGTACAAGGAACTGGGCGCATTACCGAATAAAACACATCCTTGCCTAATAGGTAAACTTGAGCCAACAATAGTTACTGAAATCAATAAGAAAAGAGAATTCGGTGAACACACGCCTTTTGAATTCAGCGAAATAACACGTCTATTGAATTTAATGAGAACGGCTAAACTTGGTCATACTTGCGGTCATAAGAGTTATTATTTTTGGGGAGACCTCGCAGAACTGGAAGAAGCATTGATAAAATATACTGTCGCTACTTTATTGCCAAAAGGCTTTCAATTAATATCGGTACCTGATATTCTCTCCGGTAATATATTATCAAGTTGTGGAATGACTGTAAATAGTGATCGAACACAGGTGTCTTTTTATTATATATATTCTTTATCTTTATGTGTTTAATACCTTCTTAAAATATCACTATATCCTGTAGAGAGTGATAAAGCACTAGAAAACACATTTTCAATCATGTGAAAACTTTTTTTTTTCAAGAACTGACTACACTATCTAGCATGATCTTAACAGCTTCACCAGACTGATGATGATGATAACATTTATGGACATGATTTACTTTTAAAAATATAACAGCAATTGAGAGAATAACGCTGAAATAAGTCTCATAATAGACAGGAATTTTAAATTTGAATTCTATTAAGTCATACAATCTTCCTTATTCAGAAAAAAAGTAATTTTATTCTAAAGTAATTATAGTTCGTATTATAATAAATCAAAAGCTTTATGCATACAAATATATACCATATATCCAATATATATATTGTATTCAAACCTTAGTAACAGTTGTAGTTTTTGGCAGGATCTTAGTCCGTTATAATTTAAGATTTTATATTTTTGAAAATTTACATAATATAGTCATGGTTCTTGTGTATAACTGAAATAGATGGAAGATAATACCATAGAGCATGAATTCTGAGTAAGATGACTTCTAGGAAAGTTTTACAAAGGGAGGCCACCATCTTCTTACAAAGTTGGAATTACTGCCTTTGTAATATCATTTACCTACTCCACAATGGCAGCGTAATCTGCAAGATTGGTTTCCAAATATAAAAGTATTAATTATGCGCATTATATAAATAGTGCACATGCAGTAGTTGAACTTACCTCTTGGCCCAATAGAATGGTGAAAGAAAAAAAGTTAATTATTGTTTCCCATATGGGCTAGCTGGTTTGCCCCTTCAAACTAAGAAACAATAAAAACTGATACATAACTTTTTCATTCTCACAATTGAGATCTCCCATCATTATGGCGATGATTTAGTAAGTTATGCTCATTATATAAAAGTGCATATGCATAGATTGAAATTACAACCTCTTGTCCCAAGTGGTGATATAAAAACAGTTGGTTATTGCTTTACATTTGGGCTAGCTAATTTGCCCCTTCAAACTTAGTTATAAACAATGAGTTACTGATACATGAACTTTTTTATTCTGACAATCTAGATCTATTCATTAGACCCTCATCATCATGGCGATGATTTGTACCTATCGGGTACAGCGGAAATGTCATTAGCCGGATTGCTACAAAATTCTGTACATGCAAAATCTAAACTGCCAATAAAATTAGCAGCTGTGAGCCGTTGTTATCGTGCTGAGACATCTAATATTGTTGAAGAAAGAGGTATATACAGGTATATTTATCAAATTTAACCTTAACCTTAAATCGTTTTTAGGTTGTCATGTTTTATGCATATTATTCTCAAACTCCTATACATATATAAAATTCCATTGTGTGTGTGTTTGCGATTTTTTTAACATACACTGTCATATTAAAGTTTGAGACGTTTTGATGAGCTTTGTGTATGTATTTATGAGGTCATCTATAGTTGGACCCAAGAAGTGTCACTGTTGTTGAAATCTAGATTTTTCTTTTTAATTCTCTCCTTAGTAATTTCATATTAAAATTGTTTTCAGGGTACACCAGTTCACTAAAGTAGAAATGTTTGTAGTCACAACACCCGAAGAATCAGATGATATGCTTGAAGAAATAAGAATGATTCAAGAAGAATTGTTCAGGCCTTTGGGATTTTATATGAGAATTTTAGATATGCCGCCATATGAATTAGGAGCACCTGCATATAGGTAAATCAATATATTAAATTACATATATACTTACATACCTTCTTTTTCTCGAACTGACTACGCTATTTACCCAGCAAGGTCTTAACAGCTTCACCGAACTACTAAGGCGAGCACTTAAGGCAATATTTATAAAAATAAAATAAAAGTATAATAGGTATAATTCTGTCAACACCAACCTCAATATTACTAGTAGCTAGACGCAGTATGTGTTAAAGTGAAGTATCTGTCAATGAAGACCTGTATTTCGATTTTATAAACTTCATTGTTGAATATGCACTTTTTTTTTATCCACTTTCACAAAGGTAGGTACTGGCCATCATCGAGACCATTTTTAGCCTGAAATTCTTAAGTTTCGGGAAATGTTTAATAAGGAGCTTAAAAAATCCAATTCCTGTTACTGTTCTGCCCTTGTAAAAGGGATCTCATTGCAGATCACATAGTTCCAGTTGATAATCAATCTTCACACTCTCAACTGCGATTGTTATTAAATGAGTGAAGCATGCTATATCACTCAAATTCTTTAATGACCAATGCGCATTGTACCTCTTTTGCGTTCAGCAGTTCTCGAGTGAATAGTGTCTGCGGCGTGATTGAATACGTACCCAAAACACTTGAATTTTGTCTGGAGAAAAATAATTAGCTCATTAATCTATTTAAACAAAAAAGATAAAATATAGTATGCGGGCCAGGGGCCATGGTTTGGACAGCCCTGGACTAGAGGACCCGGCAGTCATTGTCTCACCCTAATAATAAAAAACCCTTACCAAATTATTTACCTAAACCTTCTTCACAAATTACTTTATGTACTAATGAAAACCACATAAAAATCGGCTCAGTAGTTTTTGAGTTTATCACGAACAGACAGACGTAGCAGAGACCTCTCTTTTAATATGTAGTGATATTTGTTTATTACAGGAAATATGACATAGAAGCTTTTATGCCAGGACGCAAAACCTTTGGGGAAATATCCAGTTGTAGCAACTGTACGGACTACCAGTCTAGGCGTTTGAATATAAAGTACCATGATAAGTCATTGAAATATGTTCATACATTGAATGGGACTGCCTGTGCTATCCCAAGGACTCTTATAGCTTTACTGGAAATGCATCAAGATCCGAAAGGGAAAATCTTCATTCCTGATATTTTGCAGCCATATATGGGTGGAAAAAAATTTATCACTAAGAATAAAACTGTACCAGAATTAAAGTTATTGAAAATACGAAAATAATGTTATATTCAGTAATTTACAATAAAATCTACATAGTTTCAGATAAGATTTTTTAATTACCTATCCATTAAAATTAAGCATTATTTAATAAGTTTATTGGATTAAACATAAGGAATTAAGAAAAATGACAATTTGTAGAGACCATTTATGTTTAGTCATTATTAGTATTATTTTCTTGACCATAATCAATTGTAATATTAAAAAGAGGTAACATTTGTGATGTAGGGGGGTAATCTCAGGAATTATTGGACTGATTTAAAAAATCCTTAGTGTTATATAGCTCATTTATCGAGGAAGTTATAGGATATATATCATCACGCTAAGAACAATACGCGTGGAGCACCAATGAAAAATATTTCAAAATAAGGATTTATTTTCTCTTGAGAGTTTCCGCTGAGTGTTAGTGATAGCCCAAAGTAACTATTCCATGCGAACAAAGTCACGGGCAAAGGCTAGATGATAATATAGCAACAAGTTTAATTTTAAAATTGTGCATAATACAAAAAAGTATACTTAATCAGTTAGTGAAAATTGTTTTTCTTATAAATAGCATCAATTTCATTGAATTATTATTCTCTATGGATGTTTGTGTTTCTTGGAAGTTGTCATTGCTTTTTCTTTTTTAAATAAATTGCTGTTCTACATTTCTTTAACAAACTTTTTGCTTCAAAAGTTCATCATTTCATATTGCTAAGAATAGTACTTTAGTTTATGATTTTCAAGATGGTAGAGCCACACTGAAGCTATTATTAGTTTTAAGATGAATGGGTCAGTTCGGGTAGTAACACCCTCTACAGAAAACCAACGTGATGTAATAGTGCTTGCATTGCTGAGTTTTGTTCTGTCAGTGAGAGCACCAGAGGCCCCTTTTTCCATCCTCACCCCATCGCCCATTTCCCCTATCCGCAATAATCGACCACACTTGCGACTCCCCTGGTGTTGCTAGTGTCTATGGACATAGTGATCGCTTAACATCAGGCGACTCACCTGTTTGTTTGCCTCCTATATGACAAAAAAAAAATATAATAAGTTCGGTGAATACTGGCTATATACATATTGAGTAATGATCAACTATTACATACTGAAACTAATTATGATAATATACTTCTTATTTCATCATTAATATCAATTTATTGAAACAAAGATATATTTAGCCACTCATTTTATAAAAATGTAGTTACAATATTATATTACATTATTGCCTACTTTTTTATTTAATTTTTTTTGTGTTGTCTTGAAAACTTTTTCATTTTAGCTTTAAGTTGTTTAATATCGACTATTGATTCTGCTGATGTAGTTTCTTTGTTATCTTCTTGAGGAGGTAGGAAATCTTTCTGCCGTTGTTCATCTCTTACACGTTTCACTTGAGTCTGCTTCTCTTCTTTTTCATGGCGACGTTTAGCTTTTTTCTGTTCATCTTTAAGAAAATATTCTCCTGTAGCAAGTTCCTTATCAATTTTACTCTCTGGTTGCGATGGAGGAAATGGTGTATAGGGCTTCTTTTTAATTTTCTTCTTAGGCTGTTTTCTTGGTACATTTTTACTCTTGAAATTGGGTAAAAACCGGTCCCAACTTTCGTTTTTTAATCTGGGATCCTTCATCAATTCTTTTTTTATCATTAAACTTTTAATGTTGTACATAGGGTGAATATTTTTCATAGTATCTTCTACTATTCTTCTTACTTGAACAAGACCTCTATATGGGCCTACTGCAGATACAGTGTTGCCTTGTACAAGCACATAGCATTCTGTTAACAATTCAATAGATTTAAGAGTTACACCATTAGGTCCGATCAAACGTTGTCGCCTTTTCAAAAATGTTTCCTTTTTACGGACAAACGAATTGATTTTAATTATGTCGCAACCTATCTCATCTCCCAGCACTCTTACTGCTTGTTCGAACGGAACGCTTCTTGACAAAAGTTTCATTAAATCCCTAGCTTTTATAATAATATACGGATCCCAAGTTTTTCTTGTAGTTTTTACTATTATGCTGCCTTCGATAAGATCTAATTCTGCGACGATACGGTGTTCACTGAGGACCTTTTGAACAAGCGGCCAACATTCTTTTAAATACTGCTCACGATATTTGGGAAACAATGTCGCAAACTTGCTCTCTTCTAACAACCCATGTGGATTATCTTCTGGTGTGAATTTCGGTATTTTCATAGCCCATGCGTTTTCCACAGGACCTGAACTCTGAGTGTCATCTTCAGCTTCTTGTGCTTGCATTTCGAATTTTTGCAGTAAAGTATTATCAATAAATAACGCACATTGTACACTTACAAAATCTTTTACTTTTAGCGTAAACAGTGTTACCACTTGCCAACTCACAGAATAATATTACTCTGTGCTTTATATAAGGTACTCTGTGCTCTGTGCCAACTAAACTAGGCAGTGTTGCTGTTTATTGTTTAAGTAATACAAAAAGTTTCCAGACGTCATTTAAAAAGTATATATATATAGATTAAAAAAAAATCATAATAAAAAAATCCGCCAGAAGCCGCTAAATGTTTCATAATATTTAATTGTAAAAATATGGTGAAAATACTATATTGCGAAAAAAATTGAGCCGTCACGGGACGTCTGGCAGATCTAAAACATCAAAATTGTTTTATATAAGTTATATGCATAAAAGCACTGATTACGACATGAATCAGTTATGTCATAATGAAGAGATAAAGCTAAAAAAATGACAAATTAGTTCCATAAAATAATGACTGTATATTTATTTTATTACATAAATATTGATTTTTAATTAAATGCTGGCGCGGTGTTTTTGGCAGCAAAGGACGTTAGGTCGTCGGAACGTGCCGCGCATAGGTGCCGCGTAACACTAGTACAACAAGTGGCCTTCAAGATAGGGTTGCAAATGTTTTTGAGTATTTCATTAATAATGCAATGTTCGTGTTATGCGTCGCTACGCCAACAGTCAGTTTTACAAACGGCTTTAGAATGAATATTTATATAATAAAATAAATAAACAGTCATTATTTTATGGATTAAATTTATAATGCTTTGTCTTTTCATTATGCCAGAGCTGATTCCTTTCGTTTCTTTTATGCATATAACTTATACAAAACAATTTCGATGTTTCACAATTGTCAGGCGTTCCGTAACGGTTCAATTTTTTAGACATATTAAATGCAGACATTGCTATTTTTATAAATATTGATATACCGAAAGTCCGATATTTTTAAAAACATCAACAACCCTACACATGACGTCAAACGTCATTAGGTACAATAATTTCCATTTCGGCCATGTACTGAAATATCCTTATTACTCTGTATATACATTTTTCATAAACAGATAAATAGAAATTTCACAGTAAATATACGGAATATCATTTCAATTATACTACTATAATTTTCTACACTTTTTGTCATAATTACAAATTATCTTGTGCGCACAGAATAATAATACTCCTAGCGGAGCTTGTGCGTCAGTGAAATGTCTTTGGAAGAAGTCTGGTCGTATACTAAGGTGCGGGAATCCCTTTCATTCCTATACATAAACTGTAAAAGAATTATATATATAGCAATGCAATAGCTACAATAGCTATTGCAACTTTTATATATTGCTTAAGTGTTCATAATTATCACACATATATTATAGCACAGGTTAAATCGTAATTGTTTGCATCTTGTAAAGTAAATCATAGCCAATGCATGATGCAATAATTTATTCGTATCAGTAATTACCCTTGTTTAAGTGTTGTCAACAGTATCCGACTTCCCTATAATAAGGTTAGTAAATGTATTAAATAACTTTGTTTCTAATTTTATCGACGAAACTGAACAATTTTGTAGCTTAATTATCCCCATAATTGCTTAATCAATTTGCATATGACCTTATTGCTCAATTTTAATACATGGTAAAACCTAAGATATGCAGATAATAGGGAAAAATGAACATTGTACTTGCAACATTTAATCGCATATTTTACTACTCAATACAGAGAAAAGGAGACTGAATCATTCGCGGTTGAAAATTTCGTGGCGAACGTAGCGATTAAGTTGTTGTAACGAAGAATTTTTATTAGTTTTCAGTCCTGCACATATTTAAAAGACTTTGTAATCGCGAGTGTTTAAAAAATTGTTTTCTTTACCGTTTTATTATCATTAATTACGTCTGACGTGATCTTTTTGAATCATGTAAGTATTTTTACTTGTAGAGTATTATGTCTTAGCCTTTTAAACATTTTATTAAATTTAGAAATTACCTAGCTAATGTATACATTTATTCATCTTGGATTAAACATTTCAATAATATTGTGTCACTAAATGAAATGTTTTTAAAATATAGGTAATTATGTGTAATTACCTATATACCTATATTGTGAAGAAGTGTGCTTTTTCAGTAAGTAATAGTCTTCCTATGAAGGGTGCCATTTTGTTAATACGGTTAGAATTTTTTTAGCTAACAGATACGTTTGTAAAGATTATCATGTTTGGTTTAAGTTGCCCTTTAGAACTTTGGAATATTTGTATTCAGATTGACTCCAAAATACGACTAATTGTAGAGGTTCGAGTTACACACCGATCCAGTCATGTATTCTCTATATAATTATCTTCCGTAGTTATTCAGCATGTGTAGGTACCGTGTACACCTCGGCTGGGCTTTTCAGATGTTATTTGCCACAGCATATGGGTTCCGATTCGACTGGTATTACATGTATATTATAACTAACAAGCCTTTGCGATTTCGTCATGCTTGTCCCATGGCTGCGTGATAAGCTTCGTTTGCTTGTTGCGCTAAAACTATCTTCAATATTCATTCCGATAAAAGAGCAGAATAACTTTCGCACGTCTTTTTATTTTTAATTATAAATTTAAATTAGCGCGTCCGAGTTCCTTTGCTGTAAAAACCACAGGGTTAGGTATCGTGAGGCGTCTGTGGACAAGCAATACGATAGTTCGATATATTTATCGACGACAGTGTCTTCCACATGTAAATATTTTTATTATGACCATACACAGAATTTACTGGTAGAACGCGCGGGAGTAGAAGTTTTTAAATTTGATAACGAAATATAGTTTAGTATTTAAAGTTAATGTATAATAAATAGATAATAAAATACACCTCCATAATAGATGCAAGTAATAAAATAGGGTGATTATAACGCGTATGATGATTTGGTACGGCAGAGCGCTATCTTATTTTAAAAAATATTCGTAATTAGGATAGTCATAATTCTCGATCTTTCGGTGGTCGTTACAGTTTTTGGTATAAACTGTGTTTATAGCGCGATATCTGGCTGAAAAACACATCATCTAGTAAATCCTCAAGATATATTTTTTAAAATTCAGTTTTGAAAGGGACAAAATACATGTTTTGTTCGGATTGCCTATTAAAATGTGAATGCTAGTATTTTAAAATAAATTAATAGTGTTTGTGAGAACTAGTGAATACAGTGTCACTGTATGTTCTAGTGAGGGCTAGAACATTACACATATCACTTCCCACACACGTGCACGCACACATGCTTACACGTGAAAGTGGAAGGGTTTTATTTTTCCCTTATCGAACTGAAATAGTCTAGAAAAATTATCAAACACAAAATACATATAAGAGTTGTCCAGGTATGTATGATTGGTACACATATGTGTTTCAATAACTCTTACATTTGTGAATATGTAGCTTAGCTTAGGTTAGCTCAGTTAGGTCGCGAACTCCAGGCGTCTAGTAATATGCTAAAGGCGCGCGTGGATAATCTGGAGAGACGTTTACCTCCTGAAGCATCCGTCCGCCCGCAGTTAGCGGCGGATAAAAAGAAGGCGGCTCGAGCGATCCCACAGCCGAAGCCGAAGACCTCAGCGGCCCCTCGGCCTAAGCCGAAGGCTCCGGCACCCGTTAAGTCCCAGGCAGTAGCGGGTCATAGCACTGTTCCCTTGGAGCTGGAGTGGGCAGACCTTTCTACTCCGGCTGTGACTATTCCTGAAGCAGACTGGGTCACAGTCGTTAGCCGGAAGAAAGCAAGGGCAATGAAGGTACTGAAACCTCAAACCGCTGTCTCGACGGCGTTTGGCAAAACTGCGGCCAAACAGCGTCTAAAAAAGCTGCCGGCTACTCCTCGTTCCGCTGCAGTGGTAATAACGCTGCGGCCTTCAGCGGCGGAAAAAGGAGTGGACTATAGGGCCGTGCTCTTGAAGGCGAGGGAGGAGATTCCTCTCCCGGAAATGGGTATTCATAGTCCCAACGTCCGGAAGACGGCAACTGGAGCCAGACTTATTGAAATAACCGAAATATCTGGCTCCGAGGGCACAAAAAAGGCTGAACAGCTAGCCAAAAGGTTGGAAGCGACCCTCGCAGAGGTCGCCACGGTCGCCAGACCGGTTAAGAAAGCTGACATCCGGATCGTCGGCCTTGACGATTCGGTGTCGCGCGAAGAGGTGCTGGCGATCGTGGCGGCCAAAGCAGGCTGCGATGAAGGCCTACTCAAGGCCGGTGAAATTAGGCGCAGCGCTGGGGGGCAGGGGGCTGTTCATATGTCTCTTCCTGTGGAGGCGGCAAAAAGCCTTGTCCAAGACGGAAAAGTCCTGGTCGGCTGGAGCGTGGCGCGGGTGTTCCTATTGGATGAGATGCCCATGAGCTGTTATAAGTGCATGGGCATAGGGCACACCCGCCCTATGTGCCCTTCCACGCCTAATAGAGGAGCGGACTGCTACCGATGTGGCGCGACGGGGCACAAGGCGGCTGCCTGCACTTCAGCTACTTTGAAGTGCGCCGTATGTGCCGAGGCAGGCAGGCCATCGGGACATCAGATGGGGGACCGTAATTGCAAGCCCCCTATTGTAAAAGGAAGGGACAGTCCTGCCCCTGCAATGGCAACGGTAGAAGCCCCCGGGGATAAAGCCACCAGGCAGGAGGAAGTTGCTATGGACCACTGATGGATCACACCATACGCAACTTCCTCCAGGCGAACCTCAACCACTCCGCCGCTGCACAGGATTTATTCGTGCAGTCAGTGGCGGAGTGGAGTATCGGGCTCGCGGTCGCCGCGGAGCCGTACTTCGTTCCCTCCCAGCCGCACTGGGCTGGGGATCGGCCTGGTTCCGTGGCGACCGTGGCCGGCCGAGGTTCGCACCTAGCGGTGAGAGAGAGGGGTGCCGGGTTCGTGGCAGCCGTCTGGGGAGAGTACGCCATTGTGGGGGCGTACTTCTCCCCTAATAAGCCCCTGTGGGAGTTCGAAGCGTTCCTCGGATCCCTGCAGGGAGCTGTCAGGCGGCTGTCGCCGCTCCCCGTAGTCCTCATGGGCGATTTAAACGCCAAATCGAGGACTTGCGGAGCGGTTACCACGAACCTGAGGGGCATGGCCGTTGAGGAGTGGGCGGCCGAAGTGGGGCTGAGGTCCACACGTGCGTGCGACAGAACGGGGGGTCTGTGGTAGACGTGTCGTTTGCCACCCCGTCTGTCGCACGCCGTGTCCGGGGGTGGAGGGTGCTTGAGGAGGTGGAGACCCTATCGGACCACCGATATATTAGGTTCGAGGTCTCCACCTCACAAGCCGGAACTGGCACCCGCTCCCGGAGGGGTGCGAAGTTCCCCTGCTGGGCAGTGAGCCGTCTCAACCGCGAACTAGCGGAAGAGGCGGCCATGTCCAGGCGTGGGCCATGACCTCCCTACCCCCCCCCCCCCCCCCCCCCCCCCCCCCCCCCCCCCCCCCC
>JACEII010000025.1:6464072-6501592 GCA_014332785.1 Antheraea mylitta | reverse complement strand
AGAGCCTGTCCAGATGAGGCGTTTTGCGCGCGAGTCGACACGCGCGCTACATATTATATCGCGCCCAGATACCGCGCTTTACGGGCGTTTCTACGCAGGGAGGGATTCACTGTCAGTTATAAACATGGACTCGGATACAGCGGGTGTTGTGGCTTGCTTATCGTCGATGGAAACGGCGATTTAACGTGCATCCAATTCTACGTGACAGAATGACACATAGTATATTTACTACATTATACCCACAGCTCCGAGAACACAGCGAAGGGTTTTTCAACTACTTTCACATGTCACTAACATCTTTCGATGTACTACTAGAAATTATTGAAAAAGATATGACTTATAATCTGACGATTCCATATGGCTACTCTTTTTTCAACTTCGTCAATAAAAAGCTCCGTGTCGAAGTTATCACACTCCATTACTCCATTTCGAACCAAATACATCCACACGCCACTGACTCGCGCGTAGTACTGGACGCGGCAATGGGGCCCGAGTATCTCGAAGCGCGCCGCGCTCGCGCGTACGACGCGCGAGTCGAGAGTCTCGCTGGTTGCACGCGTTTTACGCGCGAGTTAGAAAACGCGCCGCCCCATCTGGACGGGATATATGTCGCTCTAGGATACGCGCGAGTCGACTCGCGCGTAAAACGCCTTATCTGGACAGGCTCATAGATTAAATAAATAAATCCAGAGAAAGTATAGTACCATTTATGTTAACGAAAGCAATTAAAATCTAGTATATTCTATTTCCTCTGAAAAAGGATTACATTACACTATTCCATTATACATCGTAACCTACTATAAATAAAATAAAGATTTAAATAAATACTTTATTCATTTTACGCACAAAGGTGTTTATAAATATCAAAATTCCATCACCAGTTCGGAAATTAACAGCTAAAGAGATCTTCACCTTTGTATCCGTTGCTACTAATTATTTCCTATTAGTTTAGGATTAGTTTCCTTAGTTAAGTTTATTATTTGGATTAACTTTGATTATATACACATCTTGAGTAATATACATAGGGTATGACCTTGATTGCGTTATTTACAGAATGCTCTATGAATTTGTCCTGGAACGTTTATTTTCAACGTTTCAACAAAATTTTGTACTTGTTTTGATTTATATGCTCAGAGAAAGCCTGCATTACATAAATTGCTTAGATATGTTGTAATTTTTACACTTGATGCTCCATGATATAATGTCAACAGTATTCATCAAAGTAATAAATTCAAACAAAACTTTGTTTCCAGAAGTGTTTGTGATTTGGAGCATGTTTGTCCTTTAAAATGTTATGTGAAGTGTGAGCCTTGCAAAGTTATTATAAAGAAGCTTCTACCATGTGGCCACGAAAAAGATCTTTATTGTCATATGGATCCTGAAGATGAAAGTATCAAATGCTTAGTCGCGTCGACAGTTACACTACCTGACTGCGGGCACGAGGTAAGTTTTTGCAAAAAGGAGGTCATTTTGCATAAGTCTAATAATAATGGTGGTAGGGCCACGCTGGAGCTATTACTGGTTTCAGCATGAATGGGTCGGCTTGACCTTGTTACTACTACCCGACTCACAGAAACACCGACGTGAAGTAACAGTGCACGCATTGTTGCGTTTCGTTCGGTCAGTTAGAGTCACGGAGGCCCACCTCCCTTCTCCAACCATCTCCTCTCCTATCCCCCTCCCCATAACCCTTTCTCCCCTAATACAGGATGGCGACGCACTTGTGATTTTCTTGCTGTTGCTAGTGTTTATGGACGGCGGTGATCACTTAACATCAGGTGACCCGCCTGTTCGTATTCCTCCTATGACAAAAAATAATAATGTGACGTCAGGAGTATCTAAGCAATTTAGATTTATATTTGCTTTTTTTATTCAGTTTATCAAAATCGTACAATTTTATCTATTTTTGTTTATGCTTACTTTGA
Source organism: Antheraea mylitta (assembly GCA_014332785.1). Taxonomy (NCBI): domain Eukaryota; kingdom Metazoa; phylum Arthropoda; class Insecta; order Lepidoptera; family Saturniidae; genus Antheraea; species Antheraea mylitta. Next base: position 6,499,667 of record JACEII010000025.1, on the reverse strand, counting down.
AACCTGACATTTTTAAGATAATTATTGGTATGATATGCTATAAATGACAGTATTGATCTATATTAAATGCTCAATTTAACTGGATAATTGCCTAAAAACTACTGCTATCATATTCATTTGTATAAATTATTCAATATTTAATTTGATATATTTATATTATTATAATTCAATTAATGTAAAATATTTTTTCTAATCTAAAAGTATAAATACAATAGCTAAATTGGACATTTCTTGGTTTAGTACAAAAAATAGTTCTGAAATAGGAAAGAATAATATAATAATACATATTACATAAAATTTTGAATTTTACATTACATAATTTGTAATCATTCAAATCTTTTAATAAATCCAGTATTCTTTGAAATTTTATACTGCCAAACTGTTTGCTGATCTGTGCATCATAAGGTCTATTCTTGTTTGTATTAAGTCTTTATGGTTTTTCACTACTAGTGTGGTTAATAATATATTTTTGAAAATACCGTCACAAATAATTTCCAATAATAAGTAAAAGATAAAACTGTGTGGGCTAGTTTACAGTAAGATCTTACAGTTCTCAAGGAATAATACATACGAAGAGTTAAAAAATATATCAATTATTTTTCTTCGATATCGAGATCTCATATCTATAAATTCTGATTATTATGAGGCCTTCATTTGGAACAAAGACAAATTAAAGTATCTCAAAATGTATATCTTACTATATTATTCATTCCAGGCTATAAAAAAATGCTACCAAAAATTGAACGATCTTGTATGTACGATAAAATGTGAATACCGTGTCGAGAAATGTGGGCATGTATGTTTAAAGCATTGTCACGTGAATAATGATCCCGAGCACTTAAAAGTAAGTATAAAAAATACTATAATTACTTCGTCCGCAAGGATATTATTAATACCTCAATGATAAAACAGGTGTGTTATTTTTCAAAATGATCGGACAAATCGTGTTAGATATCAGAGATACCAGATACATCCAATTTTATGGAAAAATATATTGTTAGGATTTTTTTTGAGAAATCAACAATTATTTGATTATTAAAAACAGAACTGGCCAATTTAGATATAAACTGTTAAGAATCAATTCTAAAAATGAATCACTTTTTAAATAACCGACACGAGTTCGGACAAACCTACTGCACGCTACGACGGCCACCGGAAGAGTGCCAACACAACAAGCGTCGCCCTTTATATGGGCCGTTCACAGTATAAACAACTACCCAACATTAAAACAACATCGACCGATGTCTACCCTTGATATAGTCTACCAATAGTACGGAGAGTGGCTAAAATATAGTACAATGGATCTTGACGTTTTTTTAAAATTAATCCGAGTTTGTTTCGTATTGATACTTGACTTTTGTCTTTTCTTTTCTCACGCTATTTTTTCTCAGAGGCTCTGGCTCATTCCAACCACTGAAACATCATTGCTTATATCGGGTAAATGGTTGGTCACTGACAATTTTGATAGAGGGTATATAATACTACTAAACAAATTTTTGCAAAGATTGAATTTCTTTTAAAACTTTTTAAATTTTGTCACTGTCTATGAAATTTTTTCGATATTTTTAAATTACTTTTAAGGGGACTATGTGTGCCCCCACAAAAAGCCCTGGATATAAGTAATGTACTGCTACATACTAATATTATGTTGCAGTACGAGTGCCGTAAACATTGTGATAGAGCGAAGGCTGGTTGCACCGCCGACTTGCTAGGAGACCGAGGTGATCATCAGTGTCGTAAGAAATGTTACGAGGCCTGCGATACCTGTACTGTACTTGTAAGTTTTTTTTAATGAATTTCTATTACAATTTTTTCGTTCTTCCCATGAAGCTTTATACCGTCGATTCAAATAATTTAACTGAATGTTTTGCATGGACAGTCTTAGTTTGAAGATTTTTTTTATATTAAAGTACAACTGTTGTATCTATAATATTAAGATCAAAGAGGGATCCAGGAAAAGGCGCGTTTATTTAGTAGAAGTAAATTTTATTAAAAGCTGAGAGAGATTAATTCTATGATTTTTTTAGCATACATAATTACATAGTATAAAACAAATGTCTCTGCCACTTAGTTATTAAAAGTATAACTTGCAAAATAAAAGTACTGACAGGTTACCAGGTTATCCCTTATCAAGGGATCTACTTGTTCTTAACTTTCAGTGAGTTACGAATTTCACGGTAGACAAGGGAATATATACCTGTAAAATGGCAACATTGTTGCCATATATGAGTGTATAGTTTTTTTTTTTCGAAATGACTACGCTATTGACCCAGCAAGGTCTTAACAGCTTCACCGGGCTACTAAGGCGAGCGCTTAAGGCACTCAGCCGATTTTATTTTGGTTACCAGCTCAAGGGTGCACGACACACATCGGCTTGGCTGTTGCCAGTTGCATGCAAAATCGCGACCTATCTTAGCTGACCTAGCTAACTATTCATATATGTATGAGTTGTTGAAACGTATATGTGTACCAAGCATACACGCTTCAACAACTCCTCCATATATTTATTATCGGAACATTGAGAGTTTTTCAGTTCGATGAGGGGAAAAAAGTAAACGCTTCCACTTTCATGTGTAAGCGTGCAGGCGTGCAGGTGTGTGGGGGTGATCGTGTAGTGTTGTAGCGGTGATGTATATTTGTGTCACCGTATCGCGCAAGCAACGCACTCAAGGGCTCCCTACCGAGGGATCGAACCTAGGTTTGAGCCGCTGCCGTGGGAGGCGTAATCAGGTCATGAGTGTTTAGTATTTTGTACGTTTCCTTTGACAATCGGCGTTACTGGTTTTTATTTTTAGTATAAAAAAAGATGATCTAAATGGACTGACTTTAGTATATTATAAATTATATCTATAATGACATAGTTTCGATCATGGGTTCATCATTGAAGAAGTACTAGAAATCTTTAGAATGAACCATAGCCTTAATATTTGTAATTTATTCTTCTAACCTTATTTTACAAGTTACAAATATTTTTATATTATTAACTAAATAATTAATCCGAATGACCATTAAAAAGGCATGGTTATAGCTAAGAAAGGTGAGGTAAGTAGTAAAGGGGACGTGTCATGTTTGTGCCCCTCCCACAAATAAAACCTGGATCTGCTCTTTACAAAGCTTCTATTTTGTAAAGCAATTCTACGTATTATTACGACCTGGAAAGTTTTTGAGTTTTCTATTTTTGTCATTTAGAAGAGTTCGAAGAATGGAAACTAAACTTTCCACCGCAATTTTTCCATATCCGTCCGAGTTATTATTAGATTAAAAACATAATCGCAGTTTTAGTATTTTTTGGCAATTTGCGAGGATTTTTTACAATTTACTTACATGTAAAACTGCTTATAGTCCAAGTAAACTTCAGATTCGGATTCAGTGGATCGAAATCGATAAAAATCATACTTGTTCTACTTCCATAATTTTTTTTCATAATCAAAACACGCAATTTTCACTATTTTTATTACTGTTTACTGTAGTTTATTCGAGTTTTTGCGGGTATACGGTACGAAATACATATAGGCGCTCTCAAATATAAAAACCATATTTTGTGTTTGTGTGAATGTTCAAAATATTTTTTGTTTTTATAAAATTTCCGAAAAACTTCAATTTATTCTTGTAATCTCTTTTGATTAGCTGTTATTTTTTGGCACACTTGGAATTCGTATTGTTTATTTTAAACGAGGAAATGCTATTAAACATTAACCTGTAATTTTGTTAATCGCAGGTTACCAAGAAGAGGTCTAACTGTAAACATTCTGTGAAAATCGCTTGCTCTGAAGATCCAAATGTAAAGGAATGCAAAATGAATTGCGCCCGTGTAATGACCTGTGGACACTTCTGCAAACGCAAATGTTTCGAGCCGTGCAAGGATTGCCGAGAAATGGTATTTATAATTTGGTTGCATAATGTTCAATAGGACTTTATCAAATAATGTAAATGATCTAAACAGTTAAAATAAATCATACTTTAGTATTAGTAATACCAAATTGAGCCGACCGGTTTGATTCCTACATGGAATTGACTTTCAATCGAGTCTTAAGATAATTGCTAATTATAATACTGTCGTAACACAAAAAAACATTTTTTTCAGTATCCATGAAAAACTGATTTCTCGCTATCTTCTGTAGGTTCTTTGAGACTATGCATTTTTTTTTTTATGAAATTAGATTAATAAAAGTACTTTGCTTTATAATGTAATCTATATGATAAAATGGCAGGTTGTGCAATATTAGTGGGGGATTAAAGTCGTTTGGTAGTACATTAAAAGTCGATTAGAGCACTGTTGACACAATTTTCGAGTTAAGACAATTTTGTAAGAGCAATGCGATATTATAAGTTTTTTAGTTACCGTATATTATAAAATATGCTCAGTTTGGAATAGAATAATCATGCGAGTAACCGTTTCATGATAACTTCATAATTTCCTTCTTTTTGTGATTCTCTCTCTAAATCTTTATCATGCATTTTTAATAAATATAGTATTTAACATAAATTCATATGACATTAATTATTGATGTGCTTTAAGATTCTTTGTGGTACACAGCCGGAATGTACTAGAATTTATGATAACACCTTACAATAATGACGTCACTATGTTTCTTTCACTCAGAGATTTCTGTACCGGCCGTATCGATACCGATCAATGAGTTGTCCGATCTATTCTAAAACCATTTCCCGAGTTCTGTATACGACTAAATCACTTGTTCACTTGTACTGAAATTCATAGAACTCGTACTATGTTTTTTTGACGTGATAACATCTTATTACCAATTAACGCCTGTTGCACTCACGAAAAAGCTTGAGACATTGTCACGTTCCGCTTGAACCGAGCGTGCAAACGTGAGCACGGAACAAGCGAAAGAGAGGCGCGATCGGCCTAAGCGTTCGGCTTGTATAGCATCTATATATATAGAGAATAATTAAATTCCTTAAAGTGTGCAATTTTTACTAATGTTTTGTTATGACGTTATCAGGTAAAATTGTCGTCAGTGAACCGACTTTACAGATAATCAAAACTAAACACTTAATCGTTTTAGGTAACAAAAATTATACCGGAGTGCAAACATGAGATCAAAATAATGTGCAGTGTAGAACCCACTTCTCAGCACTGCACGAAGAAATGCAACAAAACCCTGTCCTGTGGTCATCGTTGTCAAGAAATGTGTAAGATAAAATGTGATCCCAGTAGATGTACGGAGATATCAACGGATAAAATTAGATCACCCTGCGGTCACATGGTGGCACTACCCTGCAACATGTCTTTGAAAGCGAGAAGTGGTACGATAATTTTTTTAACTAATATTCTGTGTATATCCTAACTAATATTCTAAATGCGAATGTAATTTGTTTTGTTACGTTTTTATGCCTCTCTCGAACTATCATCGTGAAACTTTGTGTACACTTTATTCAAAAATGTTAAAAAAAAAGTACTCGAGGATGAGAAAAATATCTTTTACAAGGTCGACCGGTGTAAAAACTTGACCTATTAACATTAATATTTAAAGATATGATTCCCGGAATACAGGAAATCATGTAAGTCTATGTATGATAAGACAATTTGATAAATTGAAAATTACTCGATCGAACTCACAAGTAAAAAATACTTCTACAATAATCCTCATAGAAGCTTTGAATCACCATAGTAATCTCATTACATAGTATAAAACAAGGTCCTCTACCACGTCTGTCTGTTTACGATGATCCCAAAATGTCGAACAGGTTGGTTTGGTAATTTTGGTAGGTGGTAAAGCCACGCTGAAGCTATTACTGGTTTTAGCATGAATGAGTCGGCTTGTCCGGGTTAGTAGCACCCTCTCACAGAACAACCGACGTAAAGTAACAGTGCTTGCATGGTTGCGTTTCGTTCGGTCAGAGTGCGCCGGAGGACCACCTCCCCTCTCTCTTTCTTCTCCCGTCACCACTTCCCTTTTTCTCCCATTCCCCCAAACAGGTTGCAACGCACTCGCGACTCTCCTGGTGTTGCTAGTGTCTATGGACGGTGGTGAATTAGTGATCATTTAACATTAGGTGACCTAAGTTAAATTTGTTTAAGGACGCGCTCTCAATTTTCGCGCTTAAATTTCGGCATCGAGTCATACTACTGGACGTACATAGCTCACGCACACAGAGACAACTGATAACCAGGGGGTGGCGTTACTCAATATAAACGACTTTGATACTTTTATAAAAAATATAGTTTTTTTGTATTATTAACATTACACTTTTGTTATATGTTATCTCATAGTGCGGGATCAAATTATCATTTTTCAAGGTCATACTCAAGCATCTAGTCACATAGCGTCAGATCATGATTTTATTGCTCAAGGGCCAAGTGAGGAGGTGTATCATGGTAGCAGTATCCTAGTACACATAGTCACTAAAATATCAACTTTGCACTCACGAATTTGGTATGATAATGTAGTTTATTTATTGTATTATTAGGCCGAGCCTATAAGAGATCCAGTACAGGAAAATGAAGTAGAAAAAGAAAGTATGGACATAATCACGATGTCAACCCACGATACGACAAATTTCGAGAAATCGACTATCTATTATTTTGACATACTGTGATACTACAAGAATTTTTCTCAGGTTCAGGTTTCTTACCTTGTTTTCCGTCAGCCGATGGTGCTATCAATTTTCATTAGTAATTAGTAAATGTACACAAATTCCAAAAAAATCGTTAATACGATGTTCCGAAATTGCTGATATCGGATTAATATTTCACCGGTAAAACCAATTGACCACCGTGAATTCCCTATGTACACGTACGAGTACATATACAAACATAAATATGTCTTCTATACATACAGTGAGCGTTACATACCTGGGCTTATCAGATTTTTGTGAAAAAAAAAATTGCAAGTAACTCAATAGAAAGTAATTTAATACATTTCAATCATACATATCAGTGGAAAAGTCTATCTATCTATTTGTCAGTGCACTTACTACTGCTAAAGTATAACACTTATTATAAAATATTTATAAAAAGCTTAAAGGCATACCACAAGATAGCATTTAGTCTTTGTTTCATTAATTCGGCTTATTCTTTCAAAATATATTGTCAATCGAATGAAGACATGAGAGAAAAGTAAGTAATTAATGATCTCTGCCTCATTGAAAATCCTGGTTATTTTATAGAATACTAGCTGACCCGGGCAACTTCGTCTGCGCTAAATCGGTTATTACCTGTTTCACTTGTACTTTTACACGCGAAATTTCTTAATAAACCTAAAACACAATTGCAGCGACATCTTCCGTTTTTAATTGTAAATCCGAATTATACAGAGACACACTCAAATATATACCCAGTTGGTATGTGAGAAATCTTTAACAATAAGCTTACAATCCGTTCGCAGCACCACCTACCGGGTCCAATTAAAATAAAAACTAACCTACATATATTGCCGATAAATGTCTTCCCACTATTGGCAATAAATTATTTTTTGCCGATTTCAATTATAATCCTTGTGATTAACTATTGAAAATATATATTTTCCAAAATAAACATTATCTATAATACTGACAGATAATATATACATATATTATCTTTCTAACGTTGAAAAAAGTTCAAAATCGGATTGGTAGTACCAAGGATTCCCTGAATACAAAACGTTAAAAATATGTTTTTTTTTTTCGAAATGACTACGCTATTGACCCAGCAAGGTCTTAACAGTTTCACCGGACTACTAAGGCGAGCGCTTAAGGCACTCAGCCAATTATATTTTGGCAACTAGCTCAAGGGTGTACGACACACCTCGGCTTGGCTGTTGCCTGTTGCATGCAAAATCGCGACCTATCTTAGCTAACTATTCATATATGTATGAGTTGTTGAAACGTATATGTGTACCAAGCATACACGCCTCAACAACTACTCCATATATTTATTATCGGAAAATTGAGTTTTTCAGTTCGATAAGGGAAAAAAAGTAAACCCTTCCACTTTCATGTGTAAGCGTGTAGGCGTGCACGTGTGTGAGGGTGATCGTGTAGTGTTGTAGCAGAGATGTATATTTGTATGTCACCGTATCACGCAAGCAACGCACTCAAGGGATCGAACCTAGGCATGAGCCGCTGCCCTGGAAGGCCTAATCGGGTAAAAATATGAACTATGGCTTAAATGTTTAGCTAACCTGTCTGTTATATATAACACAAAGAGAAATAACCAAAATCCATCAAGAATTTCATTGAATACAAATATTTGTCCTTCGTCCGTTATCCTAAAGAACCTCTTGCCTTTTATGGGACAGTATCCTAGATGCAATCTTGTAATATTAGTTATCCTTGTGTCAAGTTTCGTCGAAATTGGTTCAGTACTTTTAGAGTGATACGTGTTCAGAGGGACAGATAGACAGCCAGACAAAAATTGTACAAATATTCTTTTTAGCTTCTATACCGATAACAAATAATTATAACATAATAAATATAACAAAGTCTATCCCAAGTAAAATTTTCAAAAAATATTTAATGTACATATTTGGGCTTGTTACAGTTATATTATAGATTTTATTATCTAAAAACATATTAAAACTTGTTTAGGTTTTAAGAAAGTACGATTTTTAAAGGCATTTCAGCAATGTGTGAAGTGGGCAAGTGGTGTGATGCGTATGCGTAGGAGAAGTAAATGAATAACATTGTTTACAAAGAAATTTTGTAATCAAAGTATATTTTATCTCGAGTATCTACATGTTATTCTACGTATATAAAATATATTGTTGTTATTATTATTATAATATAATTAACAACCGAGACAAAGTCGCGAGTACCATCTAGTTTATAAACACTACCTAACCTAAATATAAAACACTGCTTCAAAATTGGTTACCTTTTAAAAATTATCAAGAAGTTTCGTGAAGTGTATAAGTACACGTATAGCGATGTATTGTTTTAAAGCAACCCGGTTTAAAGCGACATAGACGACCAGTCGCTAAGGCGATCGAGCGCGGAATGAACTGAGTGATTTCTTGTTCAACGTCGTTTTGTTAATCGAATCTAAATGAAGGAAATAAATTGCACCTTATTCTCTAAGTATTAAGATCTACATAACTCCGAGAAAGTGGTGAAATTTTGTTTAAACGTTATTATTTTTCTTAGATATGGTAAAGATATCTTAAATATTATATCGATGCACTAAACTTGACTAAATGGTGCATAAGAAGGTATTTTTTCTTATTAAGAAAAATGTAAATTTATTGAGAATTTGATGCCGAAAAGCAGGTTGTTTTGCGCGAGGGGACTACGGATAATTGATTTTTTTTTAATGAAAATCTATTAATTTTAAAAGACCATCGTCCATACGTCGTTGTTAAAGGTTCAATGTATCTGTAGTTACTTGTTATGTTTACCAAAGTTCAATAGTTTTGTTGTAATTTTTACCGGAAAACAGTGAAAATGGACCTTTTTTGAGAGCGTGTCCTTAATATTTAAAAAATGACAAATTTATTTTCCTTTCAGGAGCAATTAACGCGGATATATGTCTGAAGTATTGCACCGAGCCGTGTATGCAAGAACTGGCATGTAAACACCAATGCAGTGGGACCTGTGGCCGCTGCTATCAAGGCCGTATTCACGTACCCTGCACCCAGCCTTGCCGCCGTCCCAACATCTGTGGACACGAGTAAACATTTCCATTAACCATCTTACATACGCCCTTATATTGTCGATCATGTAGCTACCATTCATATTATGTAGACATAATTATCAGAATGTCTTATGATTAAGTTTACAAAGAACTAAAATACAGAAGAAAAAAAAAGAATATAAGGTTATAAAAAGAGTACGCAAATTTAACACTTCTTCATTCTTCTTCTTCATTTTGACTATTTTTTTCATCCAACTGTCTACGCTATTGACCTAGCAAGGTCTTAACAGTTTCACCGAACTACTAAGGCGAGCGCTGAAGGCACTCGGCCGATTTTATTTGTGTAACTAATTCAAGGGTGTAGGGCACTCCTCAGCTTGGGCTGTTGCCTGATACATGCAATTCGCGATTTATCTGAGCTAATCTAAGATAAGCTACATATTCATACTTATATGAGTTATATATGTGTACCAAGCAAACATACCTCAACAACTGTAGTCGGATAAATTTTCTATTTCAGTTTGATAAGGAAAAAACAAAAATAAAATCCTCCACTTTCATCTGTAAGCATGTGTAGGCGTGCACGTGTGTAGAGGTTATATGTGTAATGTTGTTGCAGTGATGTAAGATTTTGTGTCATATTGATTAACAAAATGCAATGATATTATAACTATAGATACGTAGCACGTATACGTAGTATAAGCGCATCGACAGCGGCTTGTTAAAATTGGGCTAGCTAGTTTCTTTCCAACGGCTGCCCCGTCAATTCGTCCGTATCTATGCAACATATAACTATTTCTTTTTCACCACTGATATTGATAATATGCCATCTTACTTCCACATTTTATTAAAACAGTCTACGTATGTGTGCGTTTTTGTGCCATTTCTATTGTCAAAATATGATGTAGGTAACCTATCTAAGCATTTTTAGTTATAATATGATACGAGTGTATATAGTCGATGCGATCAGGATGCCAGTAAATGGCCGGGTGCCGGGTGCCGGCGACTTTTCATGGGAGTCGTGCGGGCGATGGCCGCCTATGGGGCACCGGTCTGGGCAGACGCCCTCGGGGCCGCCAACGTGCGCACGCTGTGCAGTGCGCACGCTGCGCAGTGCGCAGCGCAAGGTGGCACTGAGGACGATCCGGGCGTACCGGACGGTGTCCTCGGCGGCGGCCTTTGCGCTCGCCGGCTCCCTTCCTTGGAAGCTGGAGGCAGGTATTCTCGCCGCTGTGTACGAATTCACGGCGGCGAGGAAACGTAGTGGAGAGCCTCCGGCTCCCAGGGAGATAGGGTGTAAGAGACGGCAGTTGCGGGAGGAGGCAGTCGATAGGTGGATGCAGGACCTGGCGGACGCGCGCTACGGAACGTACACCGTTGACGCCGTCCGCCCGGTCCTGCGGGAGTGGATTGGTCGCGAGTGGGGCTCCCTGACGTTCAGACTGGTGCAGGTGCTGACTGGACACGGTTGCTTCGGGTCGTACCTGCACCGGATCGCTCGCAGGGAGCCGACCGCCGCCTGTCACGAGTGCGGCGCTGAGGAGGATACTGCGTAGCACACTCTGTCTGAATGTGCTGCATGGGAGGTGGAGCGCCGCACGCTGGCGGTGGCGGTAGGAGAAGATTTGTCGCTGCCGAGCGTGGTTTTGTCCATGCTCGGCAGCGAGCGGGCATGGCGAGCAGTGGCCTCCTTTTGCGAGGAAGTCATCTCGCAAAAGGAGGCGGCGGAGAAGGCCCGCGAGGTGGACCCCCTCAGTGGGAGTCTTCGCCATCGGAGGACCGGCAGGAGGAGGCGGCGCTTTACCCAACTCCTCCTGCCACCGTAGCCGGACCTGAGGGGATGTAGTCGAGGGGCTCATCCCCTCATTGCACAGGCCTGGCGGACGTGGGGGTGGCAGTTGGTGTGTGCCCAGCTGCCTCTCTATAGGTAGGTGCCCGGCGGCCACCTTCCGCTGGGCGGACCGTTGGGGCGGCTATCTAAGGGGAATAGCTTAGACCGATCCCTTGCCGCCCCAACATCACGGTCTGTCGGTACACCGTGGGGTTTTAGTACGTGCGAGTCGGACATAAGCCACTCGCTCCCCCGGGAGGGTGGATATCCATAAGGGATTTCCCCACGTAAAAAAAAAGGATGCCAGTAAATACTTTGTAGTTACTTTCACTCTTTATTTGGCCAGATTTACGGTTTACAGAACTTTTCAAATAGGAATGCGTAGATACCACTGACATCTTGCCTTGTATAGGCCCAACTATATAATTTATAGGACGAACTATATAATTCAGAGCAATTACTGTTAATTAATAATTCTGCAAAATACTTGAAGTAACACAAAAATAATGATAATCATCAAACTAATGTAATGCAAGTAATAAATCAATAATATCAATTCTTGTTTATGTCTCATTGAAATCTATATAATTATAATGGTTATTTATGTATTTTTAATAAAATGGCGCTAGTGTCAATGTGTGTCTAATATGTGAGCGCTAATATTAGGTTTTTACCTATGAAATTGCCGTTTTGTATGAAAAAATTTAAACTAATTTTTTTCATGTATTTTTTATTTGTATAAATTGAAGTAATCACCCATGCAATCAATGCATCTTTGCCAACTTAGTGGCATTTTATTGATGCCCTTCTAAAAGAAATCAGCTGGACGGGAGGCAACAAATTCTTCAAAGGCATTTTGTACTACCTCTCGGGTATTAAATTTTTTTCACGCCAAAGAGTTATCCAAATTCTGGAAAAAGTAGTAGTCTGTAGGCGCAAGGTCTGGTGAGTAGGGGCGGATGTCTGAGAACTTCCACCCCAGTTCTTGCAACTTAGAGACCGTCTGCTGTGCAGTATGAGGTCGTGCGCTGTTGTGCAGGAACAGCGGAGACGAGCGATTGACCAATGCTGGTTGGAGATGTGCCTGCTTCTCCATCATTGTGTTCACTTCTTCACAGTACATTGCAGTAATGCTCACCCCGTTTGGTAAGAAGCTGTGATGCATCACACCGGCGCTAGACCACCAAAGAGTGACTATCACTTTTATAGGGGTAAGTTTTCGTTTAGGGCATTGTTTAGGTGCTGAATCAAATCAGAATTTATCAAACAGAATGCATTTTTCATCGAAGGTAACAATGCGGTTCAAAATTCCTTCATTTGTGTGTCTGTTGAGCAGTGCAAGGTACGTCTCGACGCGTACTTTGCGCTGACGATCATTGAGTTCAAGGGGCACCCATTTGTCAAGCTTTTTTACCTTGCCAATTTGACACAAATGGACCAATACCAATACTTTATTTGCCCAGAGTTCTGGCTTACACTACAATTTACAATGGAATGCGTCACAAAGGAATGCTTAGATAATACCGACATCTCGCCTTTTATAGGCCGAACTATATCATTTATAAGACGAACTATATAACTCAAAGCAATTACCATTTATTTATAATTCTGCTATATGTTTTAAGTAACGCAAAGATAATAATTAATTAACAAATTAATCTTATTTACGTACATCAATTCTATATAAAATCATTGTTATTTATGTATCTGAAATATGTTTAGTCATACAATTTTGTGTGTAAAGTACCGACATCTAGCCCTTTATAGGTCAAACTATGGGTGTCAAAGCAATTACTATTATTATCATAAAACTAATGTTATGCAAGTAATAATGAATAATATCAGTTCGTATTTATGTCTTATTGCAATCTATATAATTATAATAATTCTCATTCATGTATCTTTAATAAAACGGAGCTAATGTTAATGCGTATCTCTAATATGTGGCGCTAGTATCTCGTGTCTTGAATATGACGAGCAGTACCGGTTGTGGGTAGCTAACAGTAGATATATTTTTTTTGGTCTTCGGGTGTTTTATTTACGAACACGTGACATTCATGTGAATAATTCCTTTGAGATATACACTAGTTAAGTTTTATCTCGTTATTTATACGCACTAAATACTAAAATATAGATATACTAAAATAGTATATACAGATACACCTAAGACTAACTTTATAATCATGTTTAGATGTCAAGAGCCCTGCAATGAAATGTGTCCACCGTGCAATAGACGGTGTGAAGTCAGATGTCAACATTCGCGTTGTAATCAGCTGTGTGGAGTGCCCTGTGTGCTGTGTCAAGTAAGCATTATGTTAGCTGTTAAAGAGCGGTGCAAAACTGGAGAGTAATCATGAAACAAACTAAAATATAATCAAAGAGGTTTCTAATATGAAAATCAAATTATTACGAAATAATATTTCTAAATTGATGAATAAAATCCAATATTTCTAATATCCATATACAGAGTAACTCATATGAAACTATACTCTCATGAAGTCATACCGCCCATCATCATAAGTAAGTGTCCGCGCGCACTATAGTTTCATTTCGCACGAATTTTTACCTTAGAATTTGTAACACGATGTATTATATTGAAGCGCGCCCACCGCGGATAAAATTTCGCACTGAATTTAAATCTGGTAGATTTAGCCTTTCAGTGCGAAAAAAAAACTGCAATTTATCGCAGTAATGCTCGAACTACGGTGAAGGAATTTCGTCGCTGCGTAAATTATACATAACAAGAAAGATTTTTAGTTTTAGTGTATTTGTTATTAGACAATTACATATAATTCTAAAGTAATCGAAATATTTTTGAATACTAGATACTTCCTTAAAATAAATCTTGATAGGTTTCCCTACTATATATTGTACATTTATAAAAGTATAAACAAAGTCACTTCTATTGCCTGTGTTTTTCAAATGTATAGGTATATTTACATAAAGAAGAGAGAAATCAACGTATTATAATGAAGTCATACGGAGTTTTGAAGCATTTACATTGATATCTTTGGCTAAACATTAGAAGATACTTATAAATAATATATTACGGAATTGTGTATCTTAAAAATATCTTGAAATAAAGTTTTTGATGTCTCTATTAAGATTTACTCAGTGGAATATAATTTACATTTTCGAAGTCAGGGCTCGTTACTAGTTCTAAAAGAAAATACGAATAGCAAGTAGACTAAGCATTCCTAAAAAGATGAGAGTTTTACAGCGCATGCTTTTAGTATATTTCGGAACGCTGAGCTAGTATGAAATTTGGATCGTCGTGGTTTTGACAGGTAACAGATTTAGCAAAGACCTATAAAATATCAACTGAAATGTATTAAATATATATACTTGAATTTCTTTATATTTTCTTTGGAATAATATTAGAAATCACGTCATTAATTGTCAAACACTTAATATCGTGGCAAACCAACAATAAAATTTAATAAATTGTAATTTTACTTACTGTATAGTATAAAAGATAATTTTTGAAACATGTTACCTACGTAACTATTAGAAGATGTTTCCTCGGTAGCCAGATAGTTTCGACAGTTCCTTTTGTTGTTCCCTTGACTGGACAAATATATACGACATGCGTAGCTATATATATCCGAGTAGATGCAAGTAAGATAGTATGTTAGGTTATTTGCAACGTTTTTTTTTTATTTTCGAAAAGACTACGCTATTGACCCAGCAAGGTCTTAAAAGCTTCATCGAACTATTAAGGTGAGTGCTTAGGTAAGGCATTCAGCCGATTTTATTTTGGCAACCAGCTCAAGGGTGCACGGCACACCTCGGCTTGGCTGTTGCCTATTGCATGCAAAATCGCGACTTATCTAGCTAACCTAGCTAACTATTCATATATGTATGAGTTGTTGAAACGTATATGTGTACCAAGCATACACGCTTCAATAACTCCTCCATATATTTATTATCGGAAAATTGAGAGTTTTTCAGTTCGATAAGGGGAAAAAAGTAAACCCTTCCACTTTCATGTGTAAGCGTGTAGGGCGTGCACGTGTGTGGGGGGCGATCGTGTAGTGTTGTAGCAGTGATGTATATTTGTGTGTCACCGTATCGCGCAAGCAACGCACTCAAGGGCTCACTACCGAGGGATCGAACCTAGGCTTCAGCCGCTGCCGTGGGAGGCCTAATCGGGTGTTATTTGCAACCTCCATTGCGCATCTTTTGGTTACTCAATAAACGTATTATATTGGTAGTACAAATTTTACTACTATATATTACTATTATTGTTTAAAAGATAAAGGTGATACAGTTTTGATAACACATTCTCATGGAAAACATAATATTTTGTGTAAATCGATTTAAAGTAATATAAATACTAAACATTAATATGAAATAAGAAGGTCAGGATAGAATAACGCGGAATTTCCATCGCAGTGCGCGTACCATCTATTGCGATTTTTTTTCCAGGCTGAACATACTTAATTCCTTCAGGATTTCATTTTCTATCCTCCGACAAAACCATACCTTGACGTTTGAGTATATTTAAGAATTTATGTTGAATGTTTTCAATTCTTTAGGTATGTACCTTCTAATAAGGAGCCCAAATCTGAGAAGCAAATTCAATATACTGATATCAATTTTCATGAATTCCTTGTCACATAAATTATATGACACTTTCAGCCTAATTAAAATATTATACTTGTAATGTGGATTGTTTGTATTCATGTTTCACGCTTTAACTGCTCTGCCGATCAAAATAATTTACGTACTCTATTTACAACTTGTGTCACTACAAAAAAGTGTACATATCTTTCATTCAGAAAAAAGTAATATGCCTGATGGAATCAAATATGCAGTTACGCCAGCAAAGCGGCGGGTAGAGGCTAGTAGGTTTTTTCTTTTTCGAAATGACTACGCTATTGACCCAGGAAGGTCTTAACAGCTTCACCGGACTACAAAGTGGATAGTAGGTTTATAAATGTATCAGGATTAGTATGAAAGGTTCTGTGAGATGTTGTGGGATTGCATATTGGGATATCGTGTTGTAGGAGAAATGCAGTCGTAGATGTCGGCACGGCGCGTGCTCGCGTCGCTGCGGCGAGCCGTGCAGTCGGGAGCCGTGCGATGAGCCCTGCGACCTGCTGATGGCGTGCGGGCATCGGTGCCGCGGCCTCTGCGGCGAGCCCTGCCTCGACATCTGCAAGCTTTGCCGCCCCGACTCCTTCCCCACAGGCTTCATTGGAGAAGAGTTCGAAGACCACGATAAGTATGACACGTGTACTCTCTCGGGCTTCATTGCTTTGAACACCGCGAACTCGAGTAGATACTAGCTGACGTTAATGGTTTGTTCGTTGCCTTCGCAACGCACGGTGCACCCCTTTTTCAAACTGCTACACAGGGCCGTTACGATTTTTTCCATTTTTCTCCCGAAAGAGTTGCGCTTTTACGTTACGCTTTGTTTTTGCTCGCTGGTAATATCATGTTGTCGCGGTGTATAAGATCTTTCTTTTTTATACGAAGTAATTTCTTTTAATCAAGAATAAAACCGCTTTCAAAAAATCTGCTCTAACAATACATCAGAATTCTTAATAATTGTTCATTTTACCTACTACTAATATCTCGAATACTATTTAATGTTCTATTTCATTTTTCCTGTATCCTTAAGATCCAAGGTCTAAAACTAATTAAATTAAAACGCGTTCTTCTTGAAAATATCTCCTTACCAATAAGAAATTGGTTGTCAGTAAAATCGGTTTACAGACGATAATTTTACATGATAACGTCATAAGAAAACATTCAAGAAAAATTGCATACTTTTATGAATTGAATTATTCTATATATAGATAGATGGTATACAAGTAGAATTACGCAGGTCGCGCTTTTCTATAGCTTGTTCCGCGCTCACGGTTGCACGCTCTATTCGGCAAACGTGACAATGAGTCATGCTTTTTCGTACGTATAGTCGACGTTATAGATTTATAAGACGTTATCAAGACAAAAAGAATTTTCCAATTCATAAATTATACATATAGATAGTTTATAAATGACTAAGTTCTGAAAAAATAAACTTTAAAAAAATACAACCGAATTGAGATGGTTAGACTCTTGCTAGTTTCACTGAAAACTGCTTATTTTTGAGAAAAATAATATTACCACGAAAGAGTATGAATCTAAATAAACAACATTATTATCTTTACTTTCCAGGTTTATTCAATTACAAGACTGTGGTCACGTTTTGGAACTGGAAGATATGGATAATTTAATGAAAACCGATAAAGAAACTATAGCGATACGAGCCTGTCCTCTATGTCGCAAGCCCATTATAAACACAAATCGCTACAAGGATTTAGTTCTTAACACTTTTAAACACGAAATCAATCCCATCAAGGAGCGCGTTTTCGGAAATGTAAAAATGATAAATCAAAAGAAATCGGAACTGAGAAATAAATTAGTGGCATTCTCAAAAGCTTATCAAACAATCATTGGTATGTAGATCATGCTTATATACGTAATAATGAAGGGTAATTAAGAAATGTTTGTTGTGAGTTGTACAAATTATCCAAATTTGATTTAGATCCATCAGCACTGCAAGGACTGTTACTTCACGTCGGTTTTTTTGTGGGTCGAGTGGTAGTATTCCGACCAAGTCGACCCATTCATGCTGAAACTAGTAATAGCTTTAACGTGGCTCTAACACATACAAACTAAAAAAAGTTGATCTGTCAACCGTAATGTTTTGATGTGTGTTTGACCTTTTTTTAACTTTATTTTTGGCAATAAATCTTTCGAATTATTACTACCATTGTCACTTAGTCAATAATATTACAAGCGTCGAACGATCACTTCAATATAAAGAGTCGTGTGAATCAATATTCTAACAAGATCGTGGATCCCTTGTTAGAACCTTACAGGGAGTTTTTGTGGCATCTTACAATTTCATGCTCCGTGGTATCTTACAATTTCATGCTCCGTGGTTATTATTTTCCATTCACTTCATTTATGCACAATAAATTAACTGTATTACGTAAAACATCACCAAACTTACAAAATGAGTCAAATAACACAAGATTATTAATAAAATAAAAAATCCACTAAATGACAGACTAAAACCCAAAACTAGTTAGTAATAGTAATAATATTCGTCCAATAAGACAGGCGAAGGAATTAATCCATACTGCCAATTCCGAAGTTGTCAATATTGGTAGTTTTTATGTATTCTTTAGCCAGCTTTCTTCTATGTCAAATTTAATGTAAAAGCATAAGCGCCAAATCTATATAATATTTTGCAACATTTTCAACCATCTTTTTATCTTCTTTTTTCAAGTCGTTTCTTTTGCCAATTTTGAAATTGTCAATATGGGTAGTTCTTATGTATTCTTTAGTCAGTTTTCTTCTATGTTCAAGTTAATTATATTAATATTAACATAGGCCCCAAATCGTCTATATTACACTTCAGACAATTTTTTATCTTCCTAATCTTTGAGTAGTCATAAAACAAAATTGTTCAAATATCTCCAAGCGTGGAGTTGATGAAGTCCCAATATAAAAGCCATTACATGACCGACTGAAATCTCGCCAAAAACTCCTGGACATATAATATAAATAGGTATATGACACTTATATTGGATGTACTACGTATATGTTTGCTACTATGGCAAAAATAATTGCTGTGCTCCACTGTATGTTTTTAACATCGATAATTATGATAACATTTTTTCATTTTTAAAATCACAATGGTTTATAAGTACTGTTAGGAGGTGTATAATACATAGTCGATGCAGTCAGGATGCCAATAAATACTTCGTAGTTACTTTCACTCTTTATTTGGCCAGATTTACGGCTTACAGAAATTTTCACATAGGAATGCGTAGATAACACCGACATCTTGCCTTTTATAGGCCAAACTATATAATTTATAAGACGAACTATATAAATCAAAGCAATTACCATTTACTTATAATTGTGCTACACGTTTTAAGTAACACAAAGATAATAATTAACTAACAAATTAATATTTACGTACAACAATTCTATATAAAATCATTGTTCTGAAATATCTTTAGACATACAATTATGTGAGTAGAGTAGCGACATGTAACCCTTTATAGGTTAAACTATGGAAGTCAAAGCAATTACTATTAATTAACAATTCTGCAAGATTGTGATAATTTAAAAAAAAATAATAAAAAATATTGTCTTGAATATATCCAGTGGCACCGGAGGTGGGTATATAACATCACATAACTTTTCTGTGATCCTATTTAAAATAAAATTAAAACTTATAATCTGACACCTCTAATACCTTCATTTTCCAATTATTACAGTAGAACTAGACACATAGACTAGTGTGTATTTATGTTTTTCTTTGATGTACTCCTGAAACATGTGCGCTACAGAATAATAAATGTATATAATTTAATCTTTTTTGTACTATGTGTTTACCCTTTTCAATAATATTTTTTCTGTATTTCAGATTCGCATTCCGTATTCGGAAAAATATTTAATGTGTTAATACGTTTTATGAAAGGGAAGAGCAAACTTTCATTATTACAAGTAGAGATGTTTCTCGTATATTTCAATATAATGGATATGATAACAGAACATTACAAAACGTATTTAGATGAAAAATTAACAACACTGAAAGTCGAGGTTGACAAACAGATAGAAATGATATGTAACGTTCTTAGTATGGACAACAAATCATTTCACACTTTTAAAATCAGTCAGCAAGAACAGAAAGATATTGGGAATGAAATCAAACGTCTGAATTCAATCATTCAACTCGCAAAGATTTTCAATAATGCTTCGTATAAGAGTACAGCACAACAAGAAAACGTAAAAGCAGCAACTGAAGAGTCACGATCCATTATATTCAGTACTTTTGAATTCAACGAATCATCTGCTTTAGAGGCTTTGAAAGCTTTGGAAAAAGCTGTTGCCATATCAGGCTGTGTAACTAAATCAGAACGTGATCTAATAGTAAAAGCAATAGGTTTGTCAGCTGGACACTGGTTTAAATGTCCCAACGGACACTTCTATGCTATCGGTGAATGTGGGGGAGCGATGCAAGAGAGCAGATGTAACGAATGCGGAGCTGCCATTGGCGGTAGTAACCATCGATTATTGTCCAGTAATCAGTTCGCACCGGAGATGGACAATGCGCGATACCCGGCTTGGTCCGAGCACAATAACCCCGCTAACTTTATCCTCTAAATTCTTATATTGTCAGAAAGTATTCGTCAAATGCTTATGTAAAACATATGCGGGATTATTAAAAAAAAGTTAAATACGTATTGAGTACTTGCTGTAAAAAGGTTTTAAATGCACCGCGCTCGCTGAATTTTCACCATCTTGCTTTTTTGTCTCGCTTTGGTTATACTTGCGAGAAAAGGATAACGCGAACTTGCCTCGGGCGTGCGCGGTGCACTTAGTAGGAAACCTTTTTAAAGCAAGTATTTGATATGTGTTTATCTTTTTTGTAATAACATAGATGGAATCGTTTTAATATTCTATTTAGTATCTTAAAATGTTTTTTTTAATGTCGTCTTAGTAAATTTATAAATGTTGGCTTGCTTTTTTGTTATTTTATGTTGAATATTATGTTATTGGAAACCTTTTAGCACATTAAACTGATCAAGAATTACTAATTTCAAATGTCTTCTTTTATCAACGCATGAGTGAAATATCATAAAAGCAGTGTTTATTATTATCTAAAATTAATATCTTATAACGTTTTATTATATTCTTATGAATCTGCTGATACAAACATACATATAAGTTGTTGTAGCTTATTCAGTTGTATCCGTTATTATCTTACTTGCACGATTTATATATCGTAAATAGATAGGTTTAACGTTCTAGGAGATTTCTACACTTATTGAGTGACTGCAATAGTTTTTTGGTAAATGGAACTTCAAGAAATCCCCGAAAAAATAACGAGTGTACAGGTGTCTTGTAAAAATAATGTACTTTGTTTTTAACTTGTGTTTTCTGTTTACACGTTAGCTCGAAGCTTTTATTCTGTAGGTGCGATTTTTATACTCGTATAAAGTTTTTACATACGTCTTAATTCCAAAATGGTGCGATTGACTGAAATTGTATTCCATAATTCTTAAAATAAATGCATGTGTGTACTTCGTGTGTTTTATTTGATGAATTAGTGTTAACATTTCTCCGAATTTTCTATCTGATATCTTTCTGACTTCATAACGTTTTTTTTGTGGAGTAGGGTATTTTTTCAACAGTCTCATCTGAAATTAGCTGATAGTGTAGTAGAGCATAAAAATCGTCTGGTTTTATAATTTGTTTCAAGTAATCATAGCCAACCGCTTTAACATAATCGGCTACGCATGTTTATTGACGGTGGAAAGGATAATTTAATAAAATATTGTCAAATGAATTGATCAGCCTTTCACTTCGAATGTATAGCTTATTGGTTCTTTTTAAATTACTATGTTTAACCTAATGGATAGAAAGGACGAGGATACGGATGTAGCCCATACGTTCATTTAAAACGAATTAACTCTTCTTTTGAATACCGTTAAAACTATTTATTTATAAATGTGGATAGTCAACAGTCCGATAAATAGTATAATAACAGTAGTAAGTTGTGTGGAATATTAATAACAAGACTGTAGCTGGCCTGAAAGTTCATAGGCTGACACATAAATGACGCTACTTGTATTAAATTCATGATTTATAGTTAGCCCTAACCATTAAAAAACACGTATAAATTCAACAGCTGTACTATTAGTTTGTGAGTCAACCTTTTGAGTGAAGCAACTTTTTTTTGGTGGGAAAAAAATGATAAAAAGGAATATCATGTGTCAAAAAGCATTGCGTTTTGAAAAAAAAAAAACTATAGAGGCTAAGGATAAGGAAACTTGCTAAACATTATTTGGACTTCAGAAAATTAACCGTTGAGAAGTGATTTGCTAAGTTTAAAAAAAGCGACATTGGTACCGAGGACGAACGTTTTAGCCAACCTGTTAGGTTTTTGTTCGTTAGAATATATTTTTATTATTTATACGTTAGAATACATTCTTATTATATTATGTATAACGCCCCCCGAGGCCCACTAGTTATATAATGTATAAACTTTCAAGAAGGAAGTGGGCCTCCAACTTACCAATCTACTCACTTGGATTCTCATACTAAAACTGTTTGCCAAACAGCGACCTTATCACGCCATATGCAAAGATACTTAATGCCACATCATAATTAGGCAGTCAGCGAAACAGTAAGGGCATTTTACTTGAAGTGGACAGCGAAAAAACGTTGAAGTTCTGAAATTTGTTCATATGGAATCTACTGAAACTTCTAGTGGGTGTGAATGTGAATACACAATTTCTGTTTTCTATCATGTTTGTCAAGCTATGGATTTCTAAAGAACAGACACATTTGAAATTTGATTTATCTGGAAGTAGTTTTTCGAATTGATCAAATTTACAAAAAAATAATAAACTCACCGATTTATATAGAAGATCAATTTATCTTTTTAAAATAAATCGAGTATTGAAAAAAAATTAACGTACAAAACCTGAAGTAAAAATTTCAAAACTAAGTTTCGGAAAATTGGACAATTTTCTTTATTTAAACGGGTACTGCATTAGATCGATTGATTCATTCACACATATAGAGCACTACGCTGATGTCTGGCGCTTGCCAAGTAGGTCTAGTCACATACCGCATTCAATTGCCTCAATGTTCACATGTATTTATCTATTTAAGCTTATTTAAACTATAACGATGGTTTAGGGTACGTATCACTGATATGAATATAAAATACATAAATAAGTAGACATCTGAATATAAATATTTGTATAAAGAAGTTATTTTATTTATTTATAATAAACAAGAATGTTGTAACATTAGTTTTTGGCAGGATTTTAGTCAGTCATGCAGTGGATTTTATTCACAATATTGTGTTATTTGACTCTTATATTATGTAAATTTGGTAGTCTTTTATGTAATATAGTTAGCTTGTTGTGCATAAGTGAATAGAAAATAATACCACGGAGCATGAAATTCAGAGATGCCACAAAAACTCCCTGGAAGGTTCTAACAAGGGATCCACCATCTTGTTAGAATATTGATTCAAACGAAGCTTAATATTGAAGTGATTGCACGACGCTTAACTTGTGATATTATTGACTACGTGACAATGACAATAATAACCGGAAAGAAAGATTGATTGCCAAAAATAAAATAAAAAGAATTTTGTAACGTGTATATGTATATTTGCGCGAAGATTTACATCTATGCTAATTTAGAAGGAAAGAATTTCATATTTTTCTTTATTCTTTTAGTTATTGTTCAAACATCTCGGTGATATTGTGAACATTACAAGTGACACCTAGAAGTATATAGATGGCTGCTTATAAATAATACTAAACAGTTATAGTAAATATTGTTCAATTAAAAAGACATGACAGAAAATAAAAATTGTGTACATATATATATGTGTGTGTGTGTGTGTGTGTGTATATATATATATATGTATAAATTCATTAATTTCACTGAATATGAAGGAATTTCAAAACCTCTGCGTTTTCCTTCAAGTCGAATATGATCTTCCTAGGAAAATATATCTTAGTACATTAACACCTTTAAATGTTATTTATGAAATAAAATAGATGCATTTGTGTGTTCATTTATTTAAATTATCAATATGAGATTAAAATTTATAGGATAAAATATAACTTAAAACGATATCACTTACGTAATTAAACAAGAACTTAAAGCAGACTGTATTTTCTTAAGAATAAAAAAATCAAATTACAATTTTATCAGAGAAATATCACACACTTACAAAACTAGTCATTTAAGATTCGTAGATAATCGCATACAGATTTAAGATTGTTACGTATGACATGTATAGAGGCGAATAGACTTATATGCACTATGTGTTAACAAGAAATTGCAACACAGTCCTATGTATATTTTACCCTACATATATACCGAAATTTTAAAAACAATTTATTAATATTGCTCATTAATACTTACTTATAATAAAAACTATAATTAAAAGCAATCGAAAAACCTTGTCATTGATTTTTAATCATAATAAAATCGTTCTAGAATTTTTATATAAATCAATCAATTAGTATCGGATCAAATGTAAATGCATAGTACACTGCGTATTTACGACATGAATACGTCAACAATTATAAGAAAATTAGCATACTAAGAGCACTTTAACTTACTCAGACAATAATTTAAAAAATATTAATATTTTCAGATTTTTTTTCCTGTCATAGGAGGCAAACGAATAGGTGGGTCACCGCCGTCCATAGACACTAGCAACACCAAGGGAGTCGCAAGCGCGTTGCCAACCTGTGTTTACGGGGAGAAGAAGAGAGGAGACATGTGCCTCCGACGCTCTTACAGACCGAGCGAAACGCAACAATGCAATCACTGTTACTCCACGTCGGTTTTCTGTGAGAGGGTGGTACTAGCCCGGACGAGCTGATCCATTCATGCTGAAACCAGTTATAGCTTCAGCCTGGCTCTACCACGTCAATAAAATATTAAAATCGTTTTATATGCTCTTCCTAGGCATTTGAAGTATACTTTTATTTACTTATTTCAAAGAAATCTACAGCTATACATTTAAAAGTAAAAAATGTAAGTACAAGTACAATGTTAGATTCGCCAGCAATGATTTCTGAATATAAATACTTATTTTTACTATTACATGATAACCTAATTTTTTTTATATTTAGTAACATATCTATTATCCAATAGATTACCTAACCCTTAACTTAAAAAAAAATTGAATACAAATTTAAAACAAATACAACTTACAAACAAACAGAATTACTTATATAATAATAATAATCTGTCACTATCCCACTAAAAACAAATAGTACTGTGTAAATGTGAGAATCAATATGGATTTTGAAAATAATATAAAAATTAATAAAACAATGACATTTTTGACAATATTAAAACTAAAGGATAAAGTTAGCAAGGTTATTGTGCTCAGACCAAGCCGGGTGTCGCGCATTGTCCATCTCCGGTGCGAGCTGATTACTGGACAATAATCGATGGTTACTACCGCCAATGGCAGCTCCGCATTCGTTACATCTGCTCTCTTGCATCGCTCCCCCACATTCACCGATAGCATAGAAGTGTCCATTGGGACATTTAAACCAGTGTCCAGCTGACAAACCTATTGCTTTTACTATTAGATCACGTTCTGATTTAGTTACACAGCCTGATATGGCTACAGCTTTTTCCAAAACTTTCAAAGCCTCTAAAGCAGATGATTCGTTGAATTCAAAAGTACTGAAAATAATGGATCTTGACTCTTCAGTTGCTGCTTTTACGTTTTCTTGTTGTGCTGTACTCTTATATGAAGCATTATTGAAAATCTTTGCGAGTTGAATGATTGAATTCAGACGTTTGATTTCATTCCCAATATCTTTCTGTTCTTGCTGACTGAGTTTGAACGTATGAAACGACATTTTGTTTCTAGATATAATGTTACATATTATTTCTACTTGTATGTCCACTTCGTCTTTCAGTATTGTTAGTTTTTCATCTTTATACTTCTTGTAATGTTCGGCAATCATGTCCATTATATTGAAATATACGAGAAACGTCTCCATTTGTAATAGCGAAAATTTGCTCTTGCCTTTGATAAATGTAATTAATACATTGAATGTTTGCTTGCAATATAAATTCGAATCTGAAATAAACGAATTATAAAATAAATTATCACATATAAAATGTTTTTTTTTTTCTAAAAAATTGAGCCGTCACTCGACACCTGGCAGATGCGAAAAATCGTAATTCTTTTGTACAATTTATATGCACAAAAGAACAGATTATTACTGTAAGCAGCTATGGCATAATGAAAAGTTAAAGCATTACCAATTGGTTCCATAAAATAATGACTGTTTTTAGGGGTGTGCGAATAATTCGAACATTAATTAAACTTATTTTTTAAATTAATTCGGATATTAATATTCGATACAAAACTGGTATCGTATAATTCGAAAATTATATAATATAATATATATTATTTGCGTTTTTTAGTATTATTTTATCGAATTGATGAAATTCGAAATGAAATTGGGGTGTAAAGGGTGTCGAGTAACAGGGGGTGTAAGGGGTGTCAAGTAACATTTTAAGACTTGAGACACCCAAGCCAACCTCACCTGCACGTGGTGCACCCTGCTGATCAACGAACGAGGCAATGGCGACAGCGGGTGGTAGGGTTTTACAGCCCGACTGGGTCGCAACCACCATGTACATGGTGAAAAAGCCCGTCATAGTGACTCGTCGCGTCGCGTTTCGGGATCAGCCTGTGCATATCCAGTACCAGACGACTTTCGTCATTATGGCCGGCATGACAGCGGCGACCAACGATGGATGATCTGTCTCTCGGTGGTCGCCACTGTTTTTGGATTGTACTATGCTTACCATCAGGTATAGTGCAGTCACTTTGTCGTGCTTCAATAAAAAAAAAACATGAAATGAATGAATGAATGATGAATGAATTCGAGTTTATTATTTATCGAATTGTTCGGAATATTTCGATTAATTCGATTTTTTTCGTATTATACGTGAATTTAGAATAATTCGCATTCTGGAATTATTAACGAAATTCGCACACCCCTAAAGTTTATTTATGTTTGGCGGCATTTATCAAAAGGCGCTAGGTCGTTGGCGCGTGCCGTGTAACACTAGTAGAACGAGTGGCCTACAAAACAATTTGAATCATATTGTTATTCATATAGGGTTGCAAATGTTTTTAAGTATTTCTTTCAGTCAGGTCTACCCTCCGCCTATAGATGTTTCACATAAAAGATAAATCCAGCAAAATGGGTCCTGAAGATGTTCGTTAATAGGAAATTTAAGAATCGGTTATTTATAACGATGATTGTTTGAGGATGAATCGATCATATTATAAGTAACATTTTTGTAATTTTACGAGATTAAAATTGCTAAATATTGTAATACTGTAAACTTTAATAGGTGCTAAAAAGTGATTCGCGAATAAATACACTTATTAAAGTAAAAAGACAGTCAAGCACGGCAAATAGCATTTCTATATTTATGTTCACTTAATTTTACAATATTAAAGTGTACCAACTATATTGACTGTTGCAATAGGATTTGAAAGACTTTTATTTTAGAATTTTTGATTTTACTTACCAATAGTTGATCCATAGGTTCTTAAGAATGCCTTAATTTTATTTTTCAATTCCAATTTCTTTTGATTTATCACTTTTATATTTCCGAAAACTCGCTCCTTGATGGGATTGATTTCGTGTTTAAAAGTGTTAAGAACTAAATCCTTGTAGCGATTTGTATTTATAATGGGCTTGCGACATAGAGGACAGGCTCGTATCGCTATAGTTTCTTTGTCAGTTTTCATCAAATTATCCATATCTTCCAGTTCCAAAACGTGACCACAGTCTTTTAATTGAATAAACCTGGAAAGTAAACAATATACAATAATATTATTTATTTAGATTCATACTCTTTCGTGGTAATATCATTTTTCCCAAAAATAATCCGTTTTCAGTTAAACTAGCAAAAGTCTAACCATCTCAATTCGGTTGTATTTTTTTAATGTATATTTTTTCAGAACTTAGTCATTTATAAACTATCTATATGTATCATTTATGATTTTGTGGCGGTTTACTTCTACGCGCTTGGAAAACATCGGTAGCGCTCGAGAATGCTCGGCTAGTCGGTCAATGCCGATCCACGACGCCGGAAGGCCGCTCGCGCTGTATTTGCTCCGCGCTAGTGATTTAACGATTAAATATAAGTAATTGCCATAAATTGGAAAATTCTTTTTGTCTTGATAACGTCTTATAAATCTATGAACGTCGACTACATGTACGAAAGAGCATGACTTATGGTCACGTTCCGCCTGAGCCAAGCGTGAAACCGTGAGCGCATAACAAGCTATAGAGAAGCGCGATCTGCTTTAATAGCATCTATCTATATATAGAATAATTCAATTCAAAAAGGTATGCAATTTTTCTTAAATATTTTCTTATGACGTTATCACGTAAAATTATCGTCCGTAAACCGACTTTACAGACAACCAATTTCTTATTGGTAAGGAGATATTTGCAAGAAGGACGCGTTTTAATTTCATTAGTATTAGATCTTAGGTCTTAAGGATACAGGAAAAATGGAATAAGACATTAAATAGTATTCGAGGTATTAGTAGTAGGTAAAATGAACAATTATTAAGAATTCTGATGTACTTTTAGAGCAGATTTTTTGAAAATGGTTCTATTCTTGATTAACAGAAATTACTTCGTATAAAAAAGAAAGATCTTATACTTAAAACATTGTACAGGTTTTTTTTTCTGACTGTAGATATTCTAATAAGATCACCCGACGAGAACACGGAGAGTACTAAGTGAGTTTACCGTGGTGCCACGACAACATGATATTACCAGCGAGCAAAAACAAAGCGTAACGCAAAAGCGCAACTCTCTCGGGAGAAAAATGGAAAAAATCGCAACGCCGCTGTGTAGCAGTTTGAAAAAAGGGTGCACCGTGCGTTGCGAAGGCAACGAACAAACCAGTAACGTCAGCTAGTATCTACTTGAGTTCGCGATGTTCAACGCAATGAAGCCCGAGAGAGTACACGTGTCATACTTGTCGTGGTCTTCGAACTCTTCTCCAATGAAGCCTGTGGGGAAGGAGTCGGGGCGGCAGAGCTTGCAGATGTCGAGGCAGGGCTCGCCGCAGAGGCCGCGGCACCGATGCCCGCACGCCATCAGCAGGTCGCAGGGCTCATCGCACGGCTCCCGACTGCACGGCTCGCCGCAGCGACGCGAGCACGCGCCGTGCCGACATCTACGACTGCATTTCTCCTACAACACGATATCTCAATATGCAATCCCACAACATCTCACTAAACCTTTCATACTAATCATGATAAACCTACTAGCCTGCACCCGCCGTTTTGCTGGCGTACCCGCATATTTAATTTCATCGGGCGTATTTCTTTTTTTCCGAATGAAAGATATCCTATGTCCTTTTTGGTAGTGACAACATGTATATAAATTATTTTGATCGGTTGAGCAGTTAAAACGCGAAAGCAAACAAACAAACAAAAACACATTCACAAATACAATATCAATTACGATGAACATTTTTATACATGTATATAATAAATACATCATCAAAATTAATTACACAATATGTTAACTTACAATATATAAAGTATCTAAAAGACTAATCTAAAAAAATGGGCCTTGGTTATATTTCTGAAACGTGATCTTATTATTTCAAATAAAATAATAAAAAGTATATCTGAAATGATCGAAGTCAACTCGACGCGACGCTAAGTGGGTATCACTTATTTACTTCTTCTTTTCCTTGTTTTGGCTTCTCAAAAGCATTTACCAGAGTCAATGTTATGTTTCAATTAAGATTACAATATATTTTAACAATAAGTATCGCGTGTGTATCTTAATGTTCCAACAAGATGGTGGCTACCTTATTAGAACTTTTCAGGGAGTTTTTGTGGCATCTCAGAATTTATGTTCCGTGGTATTATTTTTCTTTCACTTCCCTTATGCATAATTATCGAACCATACTACGTAAACCAACACCAACGTTGCAAATTATATAGTCAAATAACACAAGATTATGAATAAAATATAAAATCCATTACATGACAGTCCACAATCCCGCCAAAAATTCCATTTATTTACATAGGTATCACGTCATGAGTAGTGTGGTGTTTCATTTCACATAATGTGGCAAATATAATAACGAATTATTGGATTCTATTCATCGATTTAGAAATGTAAATCAATATTATTTCAGAATAATTTTGATTTGAATCTAGAATAATAGAACCTTATTTTAATTCAAATTTAACTTTCATCGTTACTCTCCAGTTTTGCGCGGTGTAAAACTTTTTTTTTCTTCGAACTGGCTACGCTATTGACCTAGCAAGGTCTTAACAGCTACACCGGACTAGGTGTAAAACCCTAACAGCTAACATAATGCTTACTTGACAAGGCACGCAGGGTACTCCACACAGCTGATAACAACGCGAATGTTGACATCTGACTTCACACCGTCTATTGCACGATGGACACATTTCATTGCAGGGCTCACGACATCTAAATGTGGTCAAAGATCATAAAATAAATTCGATTACTCAGTACGGTGTTCTCACGAGATTATAACAGGGATCTCTTGGAGAAGTTATTGAAATACACTCTTCAAGGTTAGTGACACTTTGTAGTTATCGATAGACGATAGTAACCATCTACCATCAACGGCTGTTTACTTGTTATTGATGTGAAATAACTATAAGCGGAGGATAAACCTGATTGTTGGCGTGGCGACGCTAAACACGAAGTTTGCACTATTAACAAAATACTCAATAACATTTGCAAATCTACCTGTATAAACATAAGATTCGAACTGTTTTGTAGGCCACTCGTTCTACTAGAGTTACGCGGCACGCGCTGACGACCTAGAGCCCTTTGACAAATGCCGCCAAACATACTGCGCCTGGGCATAGTTGAATTTCTTTATTTTGTATTTAACAAAAATGAATATTTATGTAATAAAATAAATAAACAGTCATTATTTTATGGAACAAATTTGTAATGCTTTATGTTTTCGTTATACCATAGCTGATTCCTGTCGTTTTCTGTTCTTATGCATATAACTTATACAAAACAATTTCGATATTTTACATCTACCAGGCGTTCCGTGACAGCTAGATCGAAGTATCGTCCCGAAACAACATACATACTAATTTTCACAGAAATAGATCCTGAATATATAAAAATATACGAGAATTGCTCGTTTAAAGGTATTAGATTATCCACAGTATTCATCAGGTTACAATTGGCAAATCGGACTTCTGTAAACCGCTATTGGTTCTTTATTCTTTGTTTTTAAAAATTATAGATAATTTATCCTGTTTTAATAAAACAAAATCACTAAATAGATAAATGTTATAGTGGTTATCATACCTGACTTAGTGTTTTAAGTAAAAATTGCTTTTATGCTAAGGAGGATGAAGAGCAAAATAATAAGATAATCGCGCATTCGTTCATTTTAATTTGAGAAAGTTTTAAGATTTTGTAGTAATAAGCTATTAACTATAACAAACCTAAACGACTTTTTCTTTTTCTATATCAAAGGCGGCAAACGAACTGGTGGGTCACGTGATGTTAAGTGATCACCACCGTCCATAGACACTAGCGACATCAGGGACGTCGCAAGTGCGTTGCCAGCCTGTATATTGGAGAAGAGGGAGGGGAAGGAAAGGGAAGGCAGGAAAGAGGAAGGGACGTGGGCCTCCGGCTCTCTCACCGACCGAACGAAACACAACAATGCAAGCACTGTTATTTCACGTCGGTTATCGATGAGAGGGGTGGTACTTCCCCGGAGGAGCCGACCCATTCATGCTGAAACCAAAAATAGCTTCAGCGGGGCTCTACCACCTGCAACGCTGCACCTCTTGTTATAGTCACAGCTCCTTTAACGGCTCTGATACGAAGGAAACCGTGAAAAAAATACATAAACACATGTGTATAACTAACACATGGTTAAAAAGTTAAAGTTTCATACGGAAAGCGACACTGCTTGTACTCTAACAGACACAGTGTTTACCCCCCACCATTTTTCGTCACACAAAAATGTTTTGGATCAGAATTTCAAAGCCTTCCCATGATAAGTTTAGTGTAAAATATAGACGTGTCTGTTAATAAGGTAGGTAATATGTTATGAGATTATTATATTTACTCGTGTCCACAGATATTGAGACGGTGGCAAGGCTGGGTACAGGGTACGTGAATACGGCCTTGATAGCAGCGGCCACAGGTCCCACTGCATTGGTGTTTGCATAACAAATCTTGCATACACGGCTCGTTGCAATACTTCAGACATATATCCGCGTTAACTGTTCCTGAAAAAGTAATATCTAACTGTCTAACTTGTAAATATATTATATACTAGTTTTACCCGCAGATCCGCACGCATTTTTTAAAATTGTATTAAATAATTATAAAATTGTGAGACTATGTTCAATTATAGAAATGCCCTTTAGAAACAATTGCAAGTACGAAAGCCACGTCGCTTACAGTAGTATGTAATGAATACATCTATACTAATGTATAAAGCTGAAGAGTTTGCTTGTTAGTTTGTTTGGTTGAACGCTATGATCTCAAGAACTACAGATCCGATTTCAAAGTGTGTTGAGTCGCTGCCGAGGGGGGCCTTTTTCATCACTTTCACACATGTACATACTTGCCTTAGGATTTGCTGCTGTGAGGTACATACATCTCTGTGTCTTTCTCTCTGCAACTACGAATTGTCGAGTGTTTGGTGCCGATGAGCTCGAATTAACGACTAGTTTTGTTACTTAAGAATAATTTTTTTTCGTTCGAATTACCACGTGTACCAATGTATATTGATTTATTTCGAAATATAAAGAGATTTTGTCGGGGAACTCGTGATAACTTTGAATTATAGAGAGGTTCGAATTAACGAGAGTCGACTGTAATACTCAAAAGAAATCATACCACTATTAAGCGCCATAGATATGTTGCAGGGTAGTGCCACCATGTGACCGCAGGGGGATTTAATTTTATTTGTTGATATTTCCGTGCATCTACTGGGATCACATTTGTTCTTACACATTTCTTGACAACGATGACCACAGGACAGGGTTTTGTTGCATTTCTTTGTGCAGTGCTGAGAAGTGGGTTCTACACTGCACATTAATTGAACCTTATGTTCGCAATCCGGTATATCCTTGGTTACCTATAAACATAAACGACAACAATGATTCTCTAAGTAAAGCTTCTTTAGGCACGCTTCACTTGGTGAGTACGCTGGTGAATGAGTGACGAGAGCGTTACGAAAACATGTGTTGGAACGAGGCGAACGAAACTATGGAAAAGTTAGTGAAGATTGTAAGAGATAGAGTTAAGTTTCGTATCATCAATGGAAACCTATAATAAATCTAAATATTTTAAAAAAAAGTATATGTATATACACGTATTATACATATATATATATATATATATATATATATATATATAGATAGAGCTAAAGAAATTTTATTTCAATCATGTGGTTTAATAAAACACACTTTTTTTTAAATTTTTGACAATTATTCTGCTGTTTGTAATTTGCTGTTTTATATAAATTTTCACTTTGTGATAATACCACGATAGACACGGGAGTTTTTGGCGGGATCTTGGAATGCAATGTAGTGTTCTTTATATTTTATCCATAATCATGTGTTATTTGGCTCTATATTGTGTAATATTGATGGTGCGTTACGTAATACAGTCTAGTTATTTTGCACAAGTGGATCGGAAATAATACCACGGAGCATGACTTCTAACTCGCCACAAAAACTTTCTGGAAAGATCTAACAAGACGGCCACCATCTTGTTAGTTTATTGAAATTATATAAAGAAACTTGTGACACCGTTACTCACTCGACAATGGCAGTAATAGTCTACTAGAATACTGGTTGCCAAAAATAAATCGTAATCGTAAAATCGTAGGTGGAAGAGCCTCGCTGAAGCTATTGTTGGTTTCAGCATGAATGGGTCGGCTCCTCCGGGTTAATGCCACCCTTCTCACAGATAACCGACGTAGAATAACAGTGCTTGCATTGTTGTGTATCGTTCGGTCAGTGAGAGAGCCGGAGGCCCACTTTCCCTTCTTCTTTCCTGCTTTCCCTTTCCTTCCCCTCCCCCTTCTGCCATATACAGGCTGGCAACGCACTTGCGACGTCCCTGATGCCGCTAGTGTCTATGGACGGTGGTGATCACTTAACAGCACGTGACCCACAAGTTCGTTTGCCTCCTTTGATTTAAAAAAAGAAGAAGAATACAATAATTAAATCAATATTTGTTGTTAGTAATGTGACTTTTGAATTTCAACAATTGAAAGCAGTCTTTTCTTGTCTATTTAAGGTTTGCTTATTTGTAAGTCTTGATAACGCTTACTATCAAAAACAATAACTGGTAACGGGTAATCAACACAACATTATAATAATATCTTTAATCGAATAGCTTAAAGATATTGTAGGTGGTAGAGCCACGCTGAAGCTATTATTGGCTTCAGCATGAATGGGTCGGCTCGTCCGGGGTAGCACCACCCTCTCACAGAAAATCGACGTGAAGTAACAGTGCTTGCATTGTTGCGTTTCGTTCGGTCAGTGAGAGCGCCGGAGACTCATCTCCCCTCCCCTTCCCTCTCCTCTCCTTTTCTCTCTACTCCCTCAAACACAGGCTGGCAACGCACTTGCGACTCCCCTGGGGTTGCTAGTGTCTATGGAAGGCGGCGATTGCTTAACAACAGGTGACCCGCCTGTTCGTTTGCCTCCTATTTGATATAAAAAAAAGTTCTGTAAAATTACGACTTTCAAAATTTTAGTGTTCGACCTCCAGTAGGAAGACGAACCACTGTGAGCCGAGGGAGCTGTAGTATGTTATGTCTTAAAACATTTTAACTATAAATGGGTTTATAAATAAAAATGAATACCATTTCTCGGCAAACTCCGCACGGCTCGAAACATTTTCGCTTGCATAAGTGTCCACAGGGCATAACGCGGGCGCAATTCATTTTACATTGCGTTTTATTTGGATCTTCAGAGCAAGCAATTTTCACAGAATGTTTACAGTTAGACCTCTGCTTGGAAACCTGTGTTTAACAAAATAACAGTTGAGGTTCCATTCGTCCAGAATAAACGCGAGAGAAGCCGCGAGAAAATACTTTTTTTTTTTTCGAAATGACTACGCTATTGACCCAGCAAGGTCTTAACAGCTTCACCGGACTACTAAGGCGAGCGCTTAAGGCACTCAGCTGATTTTATTTTGGCAACCAGCTCAAGGGTGCACGGCACACCTCGGCTTGGCTGTTACCTGTTGCATGCAAAATCGCGACCTATCTTAGCTAACCTAGCTAACTATTCATATATGTATGAGTTGTTGAAACGTATATGTGTACCAAGCATACACGCCTCAACAACTTCTCCATATATTTATTATCGAAAAATTGAGTTTTTCAGTTCGACAAGGGAAAAAAGTAAACTCTTCCACTTTCATGTGTTAGCGTATAGGCGTGCACGTGTGTGGGGGGTGATCGTGTAGTTTTGTAGCAGTGATGTATATTTGTGTGTCACCGTATCGAGCAAGCAACGCACTCAAGGGCTCCCTACCGAGGGATCGAACCTAGGCTTGAGCCGCTGCCGTGG